>PVJA010024499.1:0-31774 GCA_004027025.1 Myocastor coypus | reverse complement strand
GAGGAGGAGGAGGAGGAGGAGGAGGAGGAAGAAGAAGAAGAAGAAGAAGAAGAAGAAGAAGAAGAAGAAGAAGAAGAAGAAGAAGAAGAAGAAGAAGAAGAGAAACATAAAACAATAGGCACCTTACCTGAACACAATCTTCCTTTATTTCAAAGTGCAATGTCTTTAAAAGATAATACATACAGACTTATATGTGCTTTAATCTGTAGAACAACATATCAGACCATTTAAAATATTTACATTGATAATTGCCATGACGTTTGATGGGGAAAGAAGAGCTAAAGAATGCTCACATTTTATCTATATACTTTATGTTATTTTAATGTTTTGTCTGATAAAATATCAATATATTATCCTAGTAATTTAAGGACTGAAACTAAAATAAATTTGCTGTGTATGTTTATCAAACATCCTGATTCATATTTGTCTCATTCACAATTGCCAAGATTTTAAAACAAAATTTTTAACAGTAGGTTACAAGGCTTGCATTGCTATATTCAACTTTATTATTAATCTGCTTAGCTAAATCCTTCCCTAAAGTCTTAATAGTGCATGTAGATGATGGAGGGATGAAATCCACTAATTTCATTCACAAATATTAAGCACTTAAAGCTCTCCTCCTTTATTATCTCTTATTGCCACACTCACAATCCCTAGTTCATGCTATATTTATTCCTTCAAAATGTGTTTATTGTATTTTAGTACAGATAAGTCTTTCTGTGCGAACTTTACAATATTGTGTATTATTTTAGCCATCAGGGGAAAAAGACACTATTGGAAGTAATTAACTATTTTGCTTAAAAATCATTGAGCTAGTAACAACACAGTTGCATCTTGCATTTAGTTTCTTGGATGTAGAATTTCATATTGTATTAATCCCTTTCCCTCCAGTTAATAGTGGGATTGAACTCAGGGCCTTCACTCTGAGCTACATTGAAAGCTCTTTTGATTTTGAGACAGTGTTGTTAAATCACTAAATTTCCCTGACTGGGCTTGAACTTTTACCTTCTCCCCTGTCTTTAATAAAGAGACACAGCTATTAAGTTCCGAACTTCCCTCAGGTTAAAGTCGAAACACATGAGTTAGTTATTCAAGAAGCTGACGTGATAAGCATGTGCAACAATCAGACTGTGGCGATCTTAGTCAATTGACACACCCAACAAATGGAATGAAAATCTGACATTGTCAGAGGAATCTATAAATATTGCCTTAAAAACTTAATTCCAAAAGTAACCCAATTTGGGCTAATAATTACTTTTCATATCTCACTTATCTTACTTGGTTTCAGGCCTTAAAATTGGGATAGCATTAAACAAAATGCAAGCTTTTCTTTTACTCACACCATAAACATTTTCTTAGGTCCTGCATATGTAATTCAACCATGACCTTAGACAGTAGTGATAACATTATCAACTGAACACAGCCATGGCCTCAGAGAGTTGGCGGTCTCGTGAAGGAGGCTGTCATAAACAACTTAACTGCCAAACAGCTGGTAACCTCACGTGTAGGAGTCAATGAGTATTTGTGACTATGTCAACTAAAGGTGTGTACTGTAGGAGAATAAGGAGACCTTCTATGGCAGTGCTTCCCAGGTAGGCTCATGGTGTCAACCCAAGTTTCACTTCATAGTCATTGCTCGTTTCCTGAGCCCTTCCTTCCTCTGTGCTCTATAACCTTCCTCTTTGGTCCCCAATTTCTAGCTTTCAATCTCCAACTGCTAAGGTAAATAATTTTGACAGTTTTCCAAGATGTAATGTGGTTCCATTTAGGAAGCCCTGAATAGAGGGGGAGAGAGAGAGAAGGGTGTTCTTGACTCTTGCCCCTCAGCACATCTATTCCAATGGAAGTTTCAATCTCATATGGAAACAGACGAGTTGCTATACCTGTTAAGGGAGCACTCCCACCTGGAGTGAGCCGTGTGTAACACACTAGCGATTCCTGTACCAAGGGAAATTTTTATAAATTACCCTTATGTAGACTTCCAGCAACAAGGAAAGTAATCACTAAAACGTGTAATAAAGAAATGAGGATTCAGCATCCATACAAATATAAGACAAAGCACACCTTTAGAAAACTACACTTACAGTCTTTTTGGCCCCTCCACATGAGCCAGAGAGCCAAAATATGATATTATAGCTCTTCTCTTCTCCATCCAATAGCACACTGAAAGGAATACAGAAAAGATAAGCAGACTCAGATGAGAAAACACACTAGGAAATTGAGTTAAAATTACTTCAACAAATAACAGACATAACAAAACTGGAAAGATGATAAGCAGAGAGTGTTACAAATTTAAGCATCAGAAAGCAGACATAAGATACATAGAAAGCCTATGAATATGCGGCCCAATATGCCTGAAAGAAAGGCAAGTGTTATGGCCAAGATGGAGCAGGTGTGTGTGTGTGTGTGTGTGTGTGTGTGTGTGTGTGTGTGTGTGTTTGTGCATGTACACACACAGCATGTATATGTGCATGTTTATGTGTGTGTGAAAAGTCTGTTTAAAACAGCAGTTAATAGTCTGTTCTGACTGCTCCTTGCAATACCTTTGTGCCAGATTCCTAGTGAGCCAGACTATAGGTGCTTCCCTAGAGGAATTAAGTGGCTCAGGGAAAACATACCTAGCTATCAGTCTTTAGGGTTCCCAGGGTAACATATCTAGTTCTTGCAGGTCAGCCTACATTGAGTCCACATCAGCAAACCCTTCCTAAGCACATCAACAGTTCTGTCAACTACTCATAGTTTACTTTGCATATGAATTGAGTCAAGCAGCCTCAGATATTTGAGTAAAGGCCTTAATATTGAAAACAAAGACTACAATAGCTAAACAGGAAAAAGAATTCTGAAAAATTCAGACAACTATACTTAATATATTTGAAGAAATTAGATGTTATCTTCTTCTATTCAACAACAAAAAATATTGTGGTTCCAAGATAAACTCAGAAAGTACAGGAGAAATTTCAAAAAAGAAAAAATATAAATGAAATTTAACTTAGGCATAAGGAGACTGAGAAACTTCACAGAAAGCAAAGATAAATAGCAGCAAATAATAAATTTAAAAATAAATTTAAAAAGCAGCCAAGCAATTCAAAATCCAACTTTCCAGAAGAGAACTGCAAGAAATTATCAAGGAACAATACAAGAAGATTGCTCCAAAGTGTGATCTTAGTTACTTATTTCCTGAGATAAAATACCCACCACCCGCAAGTAAGGGAGGAAAAGCTTATTTAGCTCCCAGTCTGCAGATGTTCTGGTTCCTAGGTGGCTGACTCCCAAGAAAGGTGATATGGCAAAGGGGCATCATGGAGGAGAAATAGAGCAGGAGGCAGGAAGGCAGGAAGGCAGGGATGTAGCAGGGAAGCAAACAGCAAGCAACCCGGTCAGCCCCTTGCTGTCCTCTACTATAGCCAGACTACACACCCTTAGGATGGGTATTACACGGAGTGAGCCTGCCCATTGTCCACCTTCAGAGCAATGCCAAACCAATCTCTGGCCTAATTTAATAACCACCATCCTGAGTCTCAGCTTCACGCACTCTAGAATCAGCCACTTTTTTTTTCTTTTTGTATTTAGCACAGAGTCTACAGGATCTCACTGCATAGTTCTTACTTGTAGTGATTCTTCTGTGTTCAGCCTCCCCAGCACTGGGATTACAAGCATGCCCTACCACTCCCAGTCTCAATCACCACCTCAGCAAGCTGGGGGTGGAGGCGGCACAGTACTCCGGGGATCGAATCCTGGGTGGTTAGCCTGCATGTTGGCCTAAGCAGGCACGTTAGTCCACTGAATTATCGGGCTGACCAATCCAGCCACCTCTGAAAGTTCTATGACCATGTGAGCCTTTGAGGGGACATCTAGTTACAAGCCATAGTAATGATAAGCCTAGAGCTCACCACAAAACATATCGCCTAAAATTTCAGTGCAACACAATCCAATTTCATAAAAAAGTTTGTAAAATTAAAAACCAAATCATAGACAAGAGATCAACACAAGCAATGGACTAAGAATTTTAGATAGCAACTAACACTAGAAGGTAAAAGTTACCAACATTTTCAGGGATTCAGAAAAATCATATCCAGGTTAGATTTCTAGTCAAAGATTAAGCAAGAATAAGTTCTCCTAAACATATTTTCAGATATATCATGTTTTCCAAGTGACCTTTTTGAAAATTCCTTGAATATAAAAGAATTTCTTGAAAAAGAATACATGAAATGCAGAATAAGAGGAGCAAATATGAGAGAGACAGACAAGAATTTCTAAGGCGTTGACAACGGAAGTCACAGGATGATAATCAGTTCATAGGCATAGAGATTCCGAAGTCTTCACGGAAACTAAGGGAAAAAAAAAAAAAAAACCTCAAGAGGAAAAGAATGGAATCAGTGTGTTATTTGGTGTCTTTGACCACATTTGTTTGTATTTATTTCACATTCTTGCTTGATGTTTGAAGCAAGAATGACACATACACATGAAACTAAACAAATAAGGAACCAAAATAATTCTGTTACATAAATACAGAAATTACATTATAAAATGGCTTAACTGAGCATAATGCCTATGTTTTAAAATTCAGAAAGCATGCCAATGTATAAATCAGAAGAAAAATAACAGATGAAGCTTTTAAATAACTAAAGACAATGTTGATAGTCTCTTAGGAAAGGTGGTTAGATATGAGGAAAGCATAAGAAGAACTACTGGGTTGTGGAGATGCCTTGTGGATTTCATTGATTTTCTAAATTATAGATATGCATCATTTTAGTAAAAAAAATTATGAAAACCCCCGCCATATTTTCAAAATTCACAGTATAGCCCCAATAGTGTTGACTCATGCACTGCTGCATAGTGTGACTTACCTTCTTTTGAGGACACTTGTCTCTATCTGATCCCTTTAATGTAGCCACATTCTGCTAGGTCTTAAATAGCTAACAACGTTGGGTTATTTAACGGTTCATTTTAATGCAGCTAACAACAATAGTTTCTTGGGGATGTGAAAAATCTAGTCAAAATGGCTCAAATGCCAGAACAGAGGGGAAAGTCTAGGCACAATAGGATGCTATCAGTGGCAGATTTGTACCAGTTGAGACTCTAGAAAGCATAGCACAATTTTACTACTATAGATTAAAGGTTCTTTCCTGGGTTTTGGATTACAAGATTCATGAATTCAATATTTCTTAGTGTTGACCTATGTGCCAAGTTCCATGTTATGTGAGGAGGTACTAAAATGAGTAAAATTTGTTTCTCAAGCTTCAAAATTGTCTCAGTTACTCTTCTCTCATTGCTGGGACAAATACCTGACACCCAAACTGAAGGAAGGAAAGGTTTCTTTAGCTCACAATTCTTGGAGGTTTCAGTCTGTATTCAGCTGGCTCCAAAGCTGAATGGAACAGGGCAGAAAGCATCCAGTTCATGGTGGAGGGACAGCAGCAAAATGGCGACAGAGGCAGCCAGGCCACCAGGACAACAGAGAGAATCTGTCTCTCTGTCTCTTTCGTAGTACATTCAGGCTCTCTGCCTCAGGTTATCTGCCCCAGACCACACCCATAATCCCAGCAGTACTAAGATCCATAATCCCAGTGGATCATGAGTTGGTCTCAAACTCTAGAAGTCCCTGCTCCATGATTGCACGAGGCTTTGGAGGAACAACTAGACACAACCCATAACAAAAATGACATTTATGATAGCTTGATGGGAGAGCTGTGGTAACTATTAAGGGATAAAATTTGAAGAAGAATAACTAACATTCTTTAAGCTGTGTTTGGTGAAGAGTAAAGCTTCATTGAAGATGTCACTGTGTTGATTTCTCATTGTTGTAGCCAGGCTTTACAAGAGAATGTATCTAATACAGAACACATAATTTTTACTTCATAATATTAACCCAGAAAGTCAAATACACAAAAGTGCTGGAAGTCTGTCCAACCATTAGAGACACAAGGAATCCATTTGAGAACCTGGATCCTATGATGACATACTTCACAAATCTGTTTGCAGAGCTGGAGCCCATGGTAACATCCTCCATGAGTACACCTAGAGGTCTAGAGCCCACCACAGAGCCTCATGCAAGTCTGTACCAAAGACCCATACTGGGATGGCCCAAAGGTCAGTGGTAGGAGCTAAAAAGTCTAAACCAGCAAGATGAAGTATCTGTGCCCACAAGCTGAGGGTTGATGCCAGGAAGTGATGCTCAAATTAAGGCCTGAGCTACCCTGAAGAGAATCACGACCATCCTCAGAGACAGCGAGGGCCCAGGTTCCTCTGAGGATAACAGCTGCGTTCACATCAGGAAAGCCAGCACAACAAACTTCTCTAGGAAAATCAACAGCACACCATCTTCCCCTCCAGTCCTTCTAATCGTGTTCACAACAGTCCTCAGGTGGTCTTCCACACGCGGCACCTCCCTGATTCAGTGGTAGCTGGCTGTTACAAATTGACAGTCCATCACAATCACTTTTAGTTTTTAGAAAAATATATTATGTTTGGTGCAATTTTTAATAGAACCTTTTATTCTGAGAAGCATACTATTTTCAGTGACTTCTATGGCTCACCCTTTTTTATAGAGCAGTGTTTTGACAGACATAGCCATACATGAGATCTTCCTTACAGCTACCAATACCATCACATAGGAAACTAATTCCTGAATGTATGACATTACTTCTGTACTGAGAGTTACCAAAAGTATAAATGAGTATTAAGGAAGTCATCTTCTAGTTCAAAGAGAGAGGGTAAAAGCCAACAAACAAACAAAAACCTCACGAACTTCAATTCTAAGTAGTGTGTTGAAGCTCATCTGACCACAAACCAACTCCAAAAACTCAGATCTACATGTTGGAATGAACACCATTTGTCTTGGTAAAACAAGAATAGCCATGCTCTGCCTGGATAGCCTCCAGAGAACTCAAGGTGCATATCTCACTTTCTACATTCTAAAAATCTCAGGGTTGCATTCAAGAAAAGCACAGGATTGTTTTAAAATAGGGATCCATTATTCAGACAGCAGACATTGTCAGGAGGCCAGACTAAGGGAAGTGACCTAATACATATTTACCCTATTACTATATAACAATTGAAAAGTAAGGTTACTCTTCAAAAGAATTATTCTGCCTCATAGCTAAACTAGCCCTACAGAAATTGGAGGGCTCAGCCTGCAGTCTTCATCTTCTTCCAATTCACAGTCCTAGCAGCACTCAATCAGATTTGGGAGAGTGCTGCTGGAGAGATCTCCAGTTTAGTTCAAGGAAATTCTGCTTCTCTGCTTTTCTGAAAAGAACAGTTACTGAAACACAATGCAGAGAGAACAGGGGGCCAAACTCAACCCTTCTACACAAGGCAGCTCCACTTAGAGAAAGATAAGAGATCACTGCTAGCATGCCATTAGCTGCCCCTATGTTCTGGACAAGAGACCAGCATCAGGGGCAGAAATTAGAATCATCGAGTAACCACAAGTCTGCATGCCAAACAAGAGCCTCACACTCTACTGACTGAGCTAGCCGGGCACCTATTTGTATGCCAAATAAGCAGAGATGCCCATGGAAGAAAAATGAGCAATGTATCCAGGATAAAAAGCAAAGGACCAAAAGTAAAGAGAAACTTCCATCAACCAAAAAGGACTCCTCACCTGGCATATACTCTCAAGGAAGAGCATAGACAAGACAATACTGAAACTATTCAAGTTCACATGTCAGAAACAGGCAACCCAGGTAGTTACAAAGGTAGGGTAAGCTTTTACTAATGTCTGATCCTCCCCTCACAGCCAAATGCAGAACTGGAAAACACAAGCATTTAAAGTCAAACAAATGGAAAAGAAAATCACTCAGTAGAGTCAAACTAAATGGACAATCCCCAAAGAGGGGGAAAAAAAAAGATCAAAAGAGCAACACTGAAACAAGATTCTATTATTTAAGTTTAAGAGCCTAGCAAGAAGTTAAAGATATATAATTTTAGCACTGGTCTCATTGACTCACTCTGTGTTCAGAACTTCAAGTGAAAGAGGCCTACGTAGTGGGTATGGCAAGGAGGAAAAAACTGACTTAGATATTAAACAAAAAGAGGAGATCGTAATATCAAAATTGTTTATCTCTTATATTAGTCTTCTTTAGGGCATGATCTGTTTTAGTTACTTTCTCATTGCTGGGACAAAATATCCAAAATCCACAAGTTAAAGGAAGAAAGATTTATTATACCTCCCAGTTTGTAGAGATTTCCATCCACAGTCAAGGACTGCATCCAGGGTGGGGCAGCATGGCAGAGAAGCAGCAGTCCATGGCAGTGTAGGCATAGAGCACTGAGCCTGCCTTCTTCCTTTTGTTCCACTTAAGCTAAATGTCTATTGATTGGAGCCACGCCCAAGCTCAGGCTTCTCTCACTGTAATCTTGTCACTAAGCTAATCATGGTCTCATCCAATGAGCACACTCCCATGACCCGGTATCACATACCTGGTATGATCTAGCTGTCCCCCTAAAGCCCTGAGCATGGCAAAAGCCATGACACTAGGGATGGGATCTAGCTACAAACCATAAGACCGGTATGGAGAAACTTCAGCAGAACAATAAAACAGCTTATCTTTTTCATATTTGTATCATCTGTGTTTTCCTACCATCTGGTGTTTAGAAATAGCAAGCTTTTCCCCACTATTTTTTAGAGAAGTAACAAAAGCTGTATTCTTGGTAGCACAACAGTTACAGTCTAGAAAATAAATAAGTGATAGTAAAACAGGTAATTTTTACATGTGTTCATGATGGTTAATAACTTCTATATTTTAAAGAAATGCAAAAGAAATACAAATTTATATGTATATACTGACCAAAAAATCTTAATATTTCTCAGAAAAGATATAAAAGGGCTAAATAATCTGTCTGAAACTTGAATGGTAGTCAAGTTAAAAATCACCATAATACTCAGAACTATTCAGAACAATCTTGGGCAGAACAAACAGGCAGATTTTTAAAAGCAACTCCTTCACAGCAGACTTCTAGGCGTTTCATCACACAAAATCCAGTTGATTCAGTACAAAGTGACAAACAAACACAATTAAATGTGCACAGTCCTCAGAGGTCCTTTTTTAATCCTTAAGCAGTAAATCAATCAGTCAATTTCCTATATTGTATGCTGTGGCTTGGTCCGCACTCTCTTAGAGTCTTTCATTTGGGCGCAAGATGGGTAATGATTGCTCTAGCCCAGTGGTTCTCAACCTTTCGAATGCCATGAGCCCACAACACAGTTCCTCATGTTGCGGTGACCCCAAACCAAAAACTTTTTGTTGACTATTTAAAATTTGTAATTTGATTCAGAATGTAAATACCTGATTTGCATTATGTATTCTCATTGCTACAAATCAAACATAATTTAAACACAGTGATTAATCACAAAAACAATATTTAATTATATGTTGAGAAACATTTATTACTAATTCCAATAAATAACCTTTGACCATGGCATAGCATGGGTTTAAAAAGCCATCAGAAATATGTATTTTTCCGATGGCTTTAGGTGACCCCTGTGTTTTGGTCATTTGACCCCCACCGGGATCGCGACCCACAGGTTGAGAGCCACAGTCCTAGCCATTTTATTTTGGGAATTCGCACACTTTGTACTTGGCCCTTTCCTGCTATCCTTGCTTCTACACCTGCTTTTCTCATTTTTATCCATTGCTCCTTAAATCTGGCTATTCACTCTCTCTACCCATCAAATAATAAAGACCAGCCCACGTATGACTTTATATTGAAGAGTTAAAGACATGAGAAGGTGACTAGACCAGAATAGAAAATAATAATCAAAGCCAGGCCTGGTGGCTCACATCTATCATCCAGCACTTGGGAGGCTAAGGCGGAAGGATCAATGTGAGTTCAGGGCCAGCCTCAGGTACATACATGGGTTCAAGGACAGACTATACTATATGGTGAGACTCTTTCTCTAAAAAAATTTAAAAAACAACAAAAACCAAATAAGTAAGCAGAAAAAGAATAGTAATAAAAAATGACCACAGCATCAGCCCACATTGTCTGAACAGTCCTGGCCCAGAATCACCACAGAATCATGACATTTCTGTAATATTCAGTTGATTATTCCTATTTTCAAGGACATTTTCCTTTTCTTCATCTCAGAACCTAATGGATTCAGGCATCTCTTCACAGAAATGATTCAAAACAATGTTACTTCATTATGTGTGCCATTAGCCTTCAAAGCCCTTTCCCACATTAGTCTTCAACAAAACCTACACACATACCTCTGTAAAATAAACCTGATGGTGTTTTGCTAAATAAAACACCTACCTACACGGCATCTCCTCTCTTAGTACAACTGAGATCAAACAGGACTTTGAAATGAGCTTTCCTTTACTGTGGTCTAAATTAAATTCTTATTCAAAGTTTTCTCTTAGCAATCAGGCATCAGTTTTTCAGCAACACTCAATTTCTAGTTCTGAAAGAGTAGTTCACAAGGTCAGTCTAGAAAGACTTCAAGTACTTAAGAGATAGTAGCCATAAAATCCGTAAAGGGAAGGAGAAAAAAATATCTTGCTTTTTAAATTTCCCTATTTGGGGGGAGTGGCAAGGATAGAGAGATATAAAATATAGAAAAATCGAAGAGAAAAGCCTAAAATCTTGTGGAGTTGTGAGATACAATTATTGCAAGAGTCACAGCAAATGCATAGAACTGCAGTGGAGGAGACGGCACTCAGGTACTACACCAATGAAAGGCCACTGGGGTGGATTCTCTCTGGGTGGTGATGAGGGCAGGCAGGGTCACTGGCAAGGACTTTTGCCTCATTGACTTCTGTTTCCTCCAGGGCCCTTTCTGGCTGATCTGTCATCTACGGTTCAGTAAGAGAGGAGTTATTTCCCTTTTTCCCTTTTTGTCTCCTGGCTCTTGGCTCTTTCAGATAGCGTTTAGCTCAGACCACAGCTGGCTACTGTCAGTTCTGTGTATGGTTATGAGATGCAGCACTTCAGCATTTACTTCAGAGATTTAACAAAAACAATGACAAAACACTTGTGTTGGTTTATATCTCTGAATGTCCACACCTCTGTGCTTACTCATTATTTAAAAAAGGAAAAAAAAAAACAAGAGGCTCTCTATGACAATAAGAACACTCTTCAAAAAGAAAACTACTATGTTTGGAAAAAAGAAATTAATATAATGGAAAGGTTAATGCAATGCGCACCCACTCACCGTCCCTGGGGGTCTCATGTCTGAAAAGGAGGCTTAAAAGTCATGCATGTCCCTTGTTCCCTGCAGCTTGAGCCCAGGACCTGCCTGGCGGGCTCACTAGAAATGCTTCCAAGGAACTGCCAACGTTTGATTATTTCCTCTAGGTTGTCTATATAATACGCCTTTAGAAGTTGCTCATTAGCCAATGTCTTTACTTTCTTCTAATCTTTCATTATTTATCTACAGAAGCTTCTGAAATGAAAAACAAACAAAAATTTTAAAAAGCCACTTTTAGGTTAGACATAAAGGTTCAGATCGTAATTCTGTCAACTCAATCAAATGAACAATCTCTCAGCCTACTTTCAGAGCCTTGCCTTCTCCATATGAAAATCTTTCATACATTTAGGCCTACCTGAACTTTTCATCCTGGCAGAGAAGTTATAAAAAAGTACATTTTTAAAAGAAAAAAAAAGTGAAATATTAGATGAGAAAAAAAAAAGTCATTGACCACCCTCTGCTATTCAAGAATTTCTGGTACATGCCTGTAATCCCAGCTCTTGGGAGGCTGTAAATAGGCAGATCACTATGAGTCTGATCTGGTAATGAGATCCTGAACACCACATAGACCCTTCCTTAAAATAAAAAATAAGGATTTCTGGTACAGTCTCTTAGCTGGAGGTCAGTAAAAGCTTGAGCTAAACTAGGCCATGTGAAATGAATCTCCTGGTAACATTGGAGAGCCTGAGTTCAGGGCTCAGTTCTGCCATTTGCTGGCTGAGTGATTTCTCTGGTTTTGTTTCTTCTTTTACAAAAAATATGAATTATGTCCACATTGTTAAAATATCATAGAAATTTAAGGCACTAAATTGCATAAGGCTGTAATTCTGGCACAGAATAATTGGCAAATCCCAGTTTTTTATATTAACCACTTATAATTTCATGAGAATTTATAGTCAAAAAGATAGGTTTATAACTCATCTGGATAAATGGGGCATTTTCTAAGTGACAAATCTTTAAAGCTGTGTACATTAACTTTATACAACACTTTACAAACCACAGTGAACTGCTTTTCTACCAGGAAATCAGAAGCACCCAAAACTGTATACCTCAAAATACGCAAAAGCAACCTCTGACACAGCCTGGACTTCTGTGAGCTCTTTATCTCACAGAAAGGTCTCAAGGGGCTGTGGTGTGGTGGATGCAGCTGCTGACAAATCTGTGTTAATATGGCGTGGTCCACGTGAACAGGATCCTTTCTTACACATTTTGCCTTTATTTTCTCAATTTCTTCCATAGAAGTCAGGGACATTTGAGAGAAGTTTTTTTGTTGTAATTTTCATTGAAAAATGGCAACCGTAGTCAAAGCTACAGAATCAGAACTGAAAGAATGAAATTGCTTCCTGGTGTCCTTTCAACTTTTCAGAGGACAAGTTTTGTAAATCCTGAGACTCCGTAAATTTTCATTGTTTAACAAACACACACTGCCCTCTGTTGGAAAAAACGGCATACTTCCGCTCTGCTAATGGCAGAAAAGATACTTTTAAGAAGCAGCTGCAGCATGCTAGCAAAACTGCTGGGAAACATGGTAAATATCCTGACTCAAATGTCAGAAAGGCCATTCTTTCCTAATCAGACCCAAAACAGAAAAATTGAACACAAGAAACTCACCAAAAAAACAACCCAAAGACTAATCCAGATGCAATCTTTGAAACATCTCTCTTTTCAAGTTAAATTTTGTTAAAACAGAAGGCTTTAGTTTCAAACTTTTTGTTTGTAATATTAACCCTCAGTACGATCATCGAGGTAGATCAAGGGTTGCTTTGTACTTGAAAAAGAACTGAGAATATCCTGATTAGCTCTTGACTTTGAAGGAATAAAATTCTTCTAATTAGTGTGTCCAGTCAAGGAATAGATTTATATTTTCTATTATGTTGTCTAATGCTTCCACTTTAGTGCTTCAAGTACTACCATTTAAAAATTAGAATAAGCTCTTAATTCTTATTGGTGCTGTTAAGCAAAGCTCAACCGACTCACTCTGTTCTGTCTTCAGTCTCTTACCAATGTTATGGAAGAGGTAGAAACATGTTTTTATATGTAAAGGAATAAATTGAAGGCATTCAAACAAACAGTAAACGAACAATAGTAATATATAAGCTAATGGGAAGTGGTCTTTGATAAACAACTAAAATAAAAATAGCGTACAAGGCCTATGGATGTTGCTCAGATACTCAAAGATGATGTGGAATCTTGAATTGAAATACAAAAGAATCTCTCTGGAGAATGAATTTGCAACCATGTTAAAATCCTTAGTGAGCAATCTGACTGCAGTCCCAGACTCAATTTTAAACTAAATTCACAGCATGCTTTTTATTATACTGTATATATAATGGCAATGTGGATGTCTCCTCAGTTTGTTCAATTGCTTTGACTCCAGGAGGAGCAAGCCAGACTTCCAAATTAGAGAACAGCCTCTAACAATGTGATGCATTTGTAGCCACTGAATTATAGCACCTTTTAGTAATTCCAAACAAAATAAATCCACCAGAAAGTCCTAGCTAACAACTAGAATTGGGGATCCATTTACATAAAAAGAATATAAGCTGATAATTCATTTTACAAACAGATCTATAATAGCAGCACCAGCTTGACAGATAACTAGAGCATTCTAATAAATAGCAAGCACTGCTCCAGGAAGGACCTAAACAAATTGACAAGTTAGACTCTGTTCTAGAAAGCCTGCTCCAGGAAGAATGGAGCTAAATAGCTGGGGATGGGCAGCCCATACCCCAAACAAGGAAGACACGGGCTCATCCAGGTGCGCCAACAATATCCTCCCCAAATTAACTAATCATTGAACAACTCCACCTCTACAACTATAGTGGCTCGATGAAAGGAAATGTGCAGAGAAAACTAAGGTGGGTTTAAAGTAGCTCTCTATGTGAGAAATAGAGAAATGTTTCCATTTAAAATTTCCTATCTTTGCCTTCTCAGACTATCTGGGCTTAACTGCTAAGTTTACATCAAACCAGAGGTGTGTTTGTCCCAGAGCAGAAAGCAACCCTGTTTCTATCACCTCCATTAGGCTGCTCTCCTCAGAGCACCACAGCCCCTTGGGCATTTCTCTCGGAGCCACTGATGACAGCCCAGTTTTTCCTCCATCAACTCTGGACCATGTCACTCCAAGACTGCCTTATAGACATGGCTGAAAATGTGGTATACAGTGGATTACCCATGCTTAGTTTTTTCCAGGTACACTATCCTCATTACATGGCAGGTAATCAGCAGTGAGCCCATGTGACAACATTAAGGTAGGGTTTATAAGACAGGCAAGCAATATCAACAAATTTGAATGAATTTTCACCTTTATTTTTAAATCCTAAGGGAAAATCATGATTTAAAATTTAAGTCCTCGGAGCTGTGGAGATAGCTCAGCAGACTAAGTGCTTGCCTGGCAAGCACAAGAGCCTGAGTTCAATTGCTGATTCAAAAAAAAGAAAAAAACAGTAAAATTTAAGTCCTCTTCTGAATTAAATCCTAAAGCTGTTAAAGGTAAAATAAATCAATAAAATTCCAAATTGTATTATCATGTTATTGTAGTTAAAGTTTAAGATATAAACTCAAATTAGCCTCTTCTTATGATAATCTCCCACATCACACTCTTCTCATCTGCCACAAGATGATATTGATGTCTGAATAGAAATAAAGTCAGCTGCCTGATACTACTACTCATGGAGTAGATGTGGGTTTCTGGGCATACTACACTGATTTAACTTTCACACTGTCCTCGAAATGCCCTTTGAATTATTAGAACACAAAGGTTATTGTAGTAGGCTTATACATGCCACATTTAGAAATCACAGCAATCTCAAATCCCTTTTCCCAGATTTCAATGCTACATTAAAGAACTCAATGCCTTTAGCAAAGATCCCAGCAGAAACCCAGTGGTATCTGAAGAGGAAGACCAACAGTAACAATTTTGATTAGCTTTCCTTTGTTGTCAGTTCATCAACACAAGGTCTGTAGAATCCTTAGCCTATGTACTTGGCTCCAGATATTGCTCTCCTTTAGGTTCACTTCAACAGGATTTCATGTATGATTTTGGGGAGAAGACTTTGTCTATCCATGATGCCACTTCCCTGATGGATGGCTGACACCTAGATGCCCCCCTGATGCCTCAAGCATTCGTCATGGAGCTGTGGGGAGGTGGCTGGGTCTGGGGAGTGGGATGCTGGGATTGAGGATATGCTGCTAGGATTAAGGTGGTGATTAGGACCCATTGTCGGAGTGGGTAGCCGGGATGTGACATAAAGGACTGAAAGAGTGTCGTTGCTTGTTGCTTTCTGCTGTCTGCCCACTCGCACTGACACACCCCTCTCCCATGGCGTGCTGCCTTGGAAGCAGTGCACTGTGAGATGAAACCTCTGCAAACTGAATCAAATAAAACTTTCCTCCTTTCACTTCAAGCATTGGGTATTTTGTCTCAGCAACAACATAAGTAGGACGATAGAAGTTCATTCTAGTTTTAGAGAAACTAAAATAGAATTCAATTCAACCACCTACCCTACTTGACATCTTCCCAAAAGAGAAAGGCATATATTGTAGTGATACATGTATACACATGTTTACAGAAACATAATCCATAACAGCTAGGTTTAGAAACAGCCTATTGTCCACTGACAGATGAATAGATAAAGGAGATGTGCGTTGGGGAGATAGCTCAGTAGAATAAGTGCTTCCCTGACAAGCACAGGGTCCTGAGTTCAATCCTTGGTACTGCAAAAAAATAACAAAGTGGCATGTACACATGATGAAGTACTATACTGCTATAAAGAATAAACTTGAGCCATTTACAGGAAAATGGATAGACCTTGAACCCAAATTGCTAAGCAAAATAAATTAGACACACAGGTTAAGTATCTCTCAAACATGAGAAACCCAAAATATGAACAGCAAAATGAAAGATAATAGGAAATCGAAATAGATCTTTTGTGAAAGGAAAGCAGACCAAAAGATGGTGAAAGAGGAAAAGAGAGGAGCTTAAGAGGATGAGAAGAATTAAGATGTGATGTGCACATATACCAAGTCCTCACAAAGAATGCAATCATTATATTCTGCAAACATATATCAATAATAAATTTTAAAAACTTAGAACTCTACAATGGTGGCAGGATTACCCACCAAATCTTATCATAGCTGTTCTTATGGATTTTGGTAAAAAATTCTTCATTTCCCTTTCCATAATTTGAAATCGAGCCTGGATTCTTTCCAGTGTTGCAGGGATGGCTCTTAGGTGAATAGACATGTTCAGAGCTTGTTCGTACTAAAGCTTTCCTTAACCTTCAAATGTGTAGCTGTCCATGACCATACCACTCTAAATATGCCTGCTCTTGTTGAAATGTGCTACCTGGGGCAGATTCCTCTGCTTTAGGCAACCGAGCTAGGCTCAACGTGAGGCACCATGTGGGAGGCGCCTCTTGAGATGTGAAAGCCACCTACATCCACGTACAGTCCCCCACTTTTCTGCATGTAGTATGGAACCAGGGGAAACCTATCAAGACCCTACCTCCTTTGTCCTTGTACTAACAGTTTCAATCTTGAAACCTCTTACTCCTAAGAGATCCCTGCAGAAGTTGGCAATGCGCCTTGTACTTTCAGAACAGTAAGTATTACCTTGCTCACTTAGAAGTTTGGAAGAGATCACTTTTCCAGTGTACTACGATTGCCTCTGCCCTAGTTAGAGCTCCACTCTGAAATCCTCTCTTACCGAGAACAGTGGCCCATGCATGTCTTTGCTTGTGTGAGTGTGCCAGGAGATCACACCCATATCCTGTAACTGAGCACCTAGCACCAATGCACCTGTCCATAGAGGGCTCTGTGTGCTGCTGTCTCTCAGCAAGGCTCTGTTTTATCTTGGCACAGTCTGTTTCCAAAGCACTCTTTTGGGCTCCCTGTGCACATGCACAGCCAAGTCCTTTTATAATAGCTGCTAGTCAGTTGCCAAGGTCAGACAACCACAGGACTGGTTTAAGGCCACATGCTCAGTCTGTAGCAGTTAAAAGCACATGGTATAGCTATAAAACTCCTCCTGGCCTCTTATGAACCTCTGCAAGCTGCCAAGCTCACAGTAGCATACCTACCTGGAAAGTCCTTTTGGATCATATTTTGTTCCCTTAATTTAAAGTCTTTTGTTTTTAGTTCTCATTGTTCTACTTAGTATACGAAGCGCTGGAGTCTCTAAGAAGTCACCAAGATGGAGACTAATTCACCATGAGCACCTGCAGCTCTCCTGCTGCAGATTTCCAGAATCAGAGAGGGTCTGGCCAGCCGTCCAGATGCAGCCATGCTGCTTGCACCTGTTTCCAAGCCTCGCTCCTTATTTCTCCCCAGATATACCAGTCAGGTAATTTAGTCCCTCTCTCCAGAAGCAGGGAGAAGAAAGAGGAAGTCAAAGGGGAGAATCTGTTCAGAGAAAGTCATTGTCGTGAGACACAGATACCCTAAGAAGCATACTCTGGTAAGAATGCAGTGTAGGAAAACTGCTACTTACTGATAGGACTCGCTTAGCCATGTGGCTTTTACAGGCAGGATTCTGGCTCTTCAGGACTGAGTAGCATGCTTGACCTTTATATATCTATTTATGCCTCACCTTTCAAAGATTTGTGATGACATTAAAGTTTATAAAATATTACTTAAACATAACTGGAATTTAAGGAAAGTGCAAATATGAAAATAAGACCACCCAATAGAATATTCAGTATATAAAAATATGATCTCCAAGATAGAATTATTTTGAGCTTCTGACACTTGAATCAAAAAGGAAAAAAATACCGGAACCCTTGTTATTTAGTTGTGTAAACAGGCACAACCTATAATCAGAAAAGCACAACCATATCATTTGCCAAAAAGGGAAAATGGGGAAATATGCGGAAAACAGCACATAGCAGTAGCTCAGTTTGTATATGTAACAATATTACATAAAATAAGAATGAATAGAGGGCAAGAGAAAGTAGACAAAAGCCAACTTGAAATAAAAATATAAGCAAGATGGAGAGATAAAAAGAAAAGAGCCTGAGTAAAGGGACCCCATATTAACATGATGCAGACTTCAGCCTTGAATAACTGAATAATAAGAGAGCCATTACAAGTCTTGTTTGCTGTGACTGTGTTTAAAAGGATTTTCCTCCGCTGTAACATACTAAAGTTGGAGGTGGAATTCTGTGTGTAAAGCCCTGTGTCTCCAGATCAGGATATTTCTCAGAGTAAAAGAAAACACTGTTAATATTGTTTCAAGACAGAAGGTAGCAAATTTAGGCTGTCCTTAGTAAACCAGGATTTAGCAATCTGTGCAAACCCTATGATCTTCTATCTTTTTTTTCTGATGACCAGTGTTGTCACCATATCACAGTGTCCAGGAGGCCATATTCTGCTTGGCACAATGCAGTGACAGCTAATCTAAAGAGTAACTCAACTTTCTTTCATTTAATAATTCCTCAGATGCATATTATAAGCCCATAAAATTCAATAGCCCATACAAATAGACAGCTTGATTTTATAAGAACTCTCTTTTCAGCACAACTACTGAATATTATTCCCCTTTATGTCTATTTTACTAAAATGTAAGAATGGCTGTTAAAACAAATTTAATGCATGGATTTGTCTTAAGAATTTTTGGAAATTCAAAAATCTCTTGGAATAATAAAGCATGACAAATGGAAACTACTTCTCCATGACTGCTACTTGTAGACTGAGGTTATTTTGTCTCAGTTCATCCTAAGAGAGTTTCCCTCTGTGTGTGTTTGGTTCATTTAAACAAGACACTTGCTACAGTCTTTCCTATATTCCAACAAGAGCCTAACAAGAGGGGGATTTTTTAATACAATTTAAAATCATCAATTTCAAATAAATTATTGAAGGTGAAATGTCAAACTCTGATTTTTATTACATATGAATAATAAACACATTTTAGGCTTTTCAATTTATCATGAAAGAAATTCTCCCAATAGTATGTTCAATGACACAGCAACCAAAAGAAAAGACATGACTGCATAAGGTATTATTTGAACAATGAATACAAAATAAAAAGGACATGTATCTAAATATTATATTTATATAAATAAGACGCTGGTATTTCACAAAATTTCATACAATACAGATCAACTTGTGATCTTGTTAAAAGGGGAAAAATGACTTGCTACGGGTAGGACCTACATGTTCACATTACTGAAGCTCTGTGAGTGATGCCATTGCTGCCGTGAATGTCAAGCCCGCAGAACTCTATCTTTTCAACAGAGCTTCACTTCGGCTTCTTTTGTAGAATTTTACAAACACTACACATGGGTCTTACTGCCAGAAATTCCACTTTAATTGGTTTGGACTGTATGTCAGGAATTTTAAAACTTCTTGGTGATAGCAAATATGCATCCAATTTAGAGAACAACCATTACAGAAGTTGATATTTCAAACATGCTGATCCTTTTCTATTATTTTCACTGTGGCTGGCTCTTACAACTGTATTACAGAATACAGAATGTATTCTGTACGACAGAAGAGTGTCAGTCTTGGTGGTTTGGACCTTAAGAGGTGCTTTCTCTTGCAGCAGTGACTGTGTTGGGTTCTCCAAGGCTTGGCACTCACAGCTTCACCTCAAAAATGGCTTCTTTGGAGTAAAATATCATTGTGTTCCCTGGAAGCTGAACTCAGGGCTACCTGAGTAGCTTTCTCCTTCCTTTCCTCCTGCCTTCCTTTGTACTCCTCATTATTATTGAAAGTGTCGTTAATATTTTCACCTGAAAAAGTTTTTCTAGTAGATCATTGGTTGTCAAATTCTAGGATACGTCAAACTAATCTGTAATCATTACTGAAATACTGCACCCATCCCCAGAGTTTCTGCTGGAGCAACACGCAATGTAGAGTTTCTAGTGATGATGTTGATGATGACTGTGGTAGTGACCTAGTCTACATTCTGAAAAACTTACTTAGTTATTTGACCAAAATTAGAAGCTTTTGCTTCACTGTAAAGACTAATCTGTGTGGTATAGACGAAGAAATGGATACTTAACTCCAGAAACAGTAAGTATCTGCTCAGGAAGAATGTTGGTTAGGGGCACCAATAAATTTTACACATACATATTTATAAAATTCTGCCTGACATACCTCCTACATCAGTGAACCTGGAAGAAATAACACTTGCTTCTTGTCACAAGCAGGTAACTTGGTGCCACTAAAGAAAGAGCAGGGCTGCTGCCTTCTCTCCAGCAAAAATAGGCTGTGAGAAAGCAACGTTTCACTCATATTGATGAACTGCTCATTGTAAAGCAGGCTGGAACTGAGGAAAGCATAAGCAAAATATATGTAAGCAAAATTAATCTAACAGCATGCTATGTTAACTTTAATTTAAAAAAAAAAAAAAAAAAAAAGAAGAGCACCTGCTCGCACTGTGCAGCCCTGAGTTACCTTCAGACAATAAGAATGACACCAAAATCTGGCGCTTTGTCACAGTGTGTAATATTCAGAACATACATTCAAAGTTACCTGACACAAAACTTTCCTAGAAAGAGCGCCGTGATGAAATTTTTTTTATTTCTAAATTTTACCTTTTTTATGTAGAAAGCAAAGCTAATGGAAACTATATGTAGGTATTGGCACATCTGTAGCTTTAATTTCCTTTATAGCACACAGCTTTGGGAGGACATTTTAGGCACCAATAAGTCATGCTAACAGTGAAAGTTTTCTTCTATGTTTTCCTGAACAAGAGAATATATTTGCAAGCATGTATTCACACACACATAGCTCATAAGTATATACATGTATATATGGCAATGAGATGGAAACACATATACATTCACATTTGTGCATGTATGTATCATCAAAACAAAAACGTTAAAGGTTAAAAGTGTGATAACAAATATATTGCTTGCTTCTTTTAACAGAAGCTGTCTTTTCAAGCTTCAAGGCTGTCCCAGGAACATATAAGAAGCCTAAGTCATGCCAGGCTGTGCTGAGAAAGCATCCACCGGGCGACTGTTGCTTTGTTTGTGCAGAGCCTTTTCCACACCATGTCTGGCATTTGCCAAAACTATTTTAAGATTAATATTATTAACATTTCTCATTAGGATATTCTAATTAACAATGCTTTTTTCCACAGATAATTTTACAGATACCATGAAACCCTCAAAATAGTTTAGATGAAAGAAAAACTTGTGGAAATATCTTGGGTCTTTCTTATTGCCCTTCTTAAAGGCAGATATTAAAATGTTTACCCTGAAGCTTTATCAAATGTTTTAGAGATTCTTTGTACCTGTGTTCAGTGGTTATAAATTTGAGTACTCCATGCTGCTTCCATGATGGGTATTTTTTCAGCAACTTTATATGAAGGAAAAGGATTTTTTTTTAATTTTGTTGTCATGGTAACCCTATATTGAGGTTGAAAAGCTTTATTGAATGTTTTGAGTATTTCTCCATCTCAGCCTTCACTTAATAGATTTTGATGTTCAAATGTTTAAATATACTACTTCATCTCTGGTAGTGTTGTTTGGTGCTAAACACACAGTGTTTAGGTGCCTACAGGAAAGAAATTGTTAAATACAGCTTTTCTTTCTTTTCCTCTGTTTCTCCTGATATGTAAGATTCTTCTTTTGTTAAAGCAAAAGAAAATATACAGATGCAGTTTCAGATATCAGAATATTAGGAGCCTCTTATTTCAAAACAATCCCACAATGCATTTCTAAAGAAGCCATAATTTTTCTACATTATTTTGTTTATTCAAAAGCATGGAGATGCTACCAGGGTAGGGGAAATGGTGATCAGAAAAGACCAATGAGTGAGATCAGAAAGGGATCAGAAACTCCTAACAGTTTGTGTTTTTTATAATACTCCTTTCCACTGCCCAAAATTACTGAAAATATTTTTCTAGGGAATAAGTATGTCCCATCAAGGGTAAATTAGTTTCAAGATTAAAAATAACTTGGATGTTAACTATCCTAAAATATTGGATTTTAAATAGGTACAAATAGTATAAATTATTTTAAATAAATATACATAGTGTAAATAACTATACTAAAGGTTTGGATTAGATGAAGAGCTTTATATGCTTCTATGAATTGTAGTATCTTTGGAGATCAGTAGTAGTATCCAAATTGTTTCTCCCAGCAACCCCAGGGGTTCACCTACAGAGCTCATGTGTAGAAACACTGCTTTTGAACACATCTCTAGAGCTGAGATGTAGCTCAGTGATAAGAGTGCTCACCTAGAGTGCATAAGGGCCTGGGCTTCACACGCATGTACACACGCACACACAATCTCTGACACATCTCTCCTATGCTCTTGCTGCTCCCAGCATTTCCAGGATCATGGAGACAGCAAAATGCCAGCGTTTCAATTGCATCCTGCCCTCCTGTGTACCCTTGAAGAGGGAAGTCTCTCAAAACACAATGAGAGCTCAAGTGAGGAAAACAGCAGGTCCCTGGGCAATGGCCCATCCACCCAGGGAACCCAAGAAAAATGACAGCAGCCACTGCAAAAGGCCACAGAAAGGAAACTCTGGGATGGGCACAGGAGGTGGAACACTTCCCTTGAAATCCTCCGCTGCGGGGTAGTACGCGGGAGCCAGCGTCCTAGCACTGGGTAGAAAGCCACAAGAGGGAAAGGAAAGCCTCCCTGGTGTAGATGCTGCCATCTCCCCACTCACATAGTTCACACTGTAATTTAATTCTTTTATTACCCAGTATAGTAACCACAGTAATGGGAGTCTAGAGAATAATTTTCAATCAAGTATAATTTTCTTTGAAACTTTGAAGAAAAAATGACTTCATACTCCTACCTTTTGAACCATAATACACAGAGACTTAATATTGCAGTTTAGTGCAAAATAATTCAAAATCACCACCTGCATCATTTTAATAAATAGAGTATTAGAGTTATTTTGTATTAAAAGCCCTATGTAAGTATAAGTTTATTACAATGATAATGAATATTATTTAATACTTATTGCAGCCAACCTTACAATGGATTATCTCTGCCCAGCAGGATTATTTTATAAATACAGCCCCAAAGCCATAAACAAGAGTGTTGGCGACTCATAGCAGAGAAAATAGCTTTTATTTTTATTTAGACAAAATTTGTGACCAGTAGGGAACCTTCCTTATTTTCTCTCTCAGTGCCAGGCAGCATCCTCCTTGCCGTAGCATGATGCAGCCCATTTATTTCTTATTCAGCAGGAAAGTTGTGGCAGGAAGAGCCAGGAAGGATGCCGTGAGGCTCAGAAAAGACACTGCACTCCTCAGCATGTTTGCTTTGCTCAGGGAGAAGAACTCGTGCTTGGCAGGATCTATCCCATAACTCTGCTGTGAGTTGCTAGGTGCCTCAAAGTCTAAAATCTGTCTAAGTCATTCTGGTTCTCTTGCTTTACAGGGCCATTTGTCCCCAAGTTTGTAAGTCAGATCGAGTGCACATACTTGCATACTACAGCATGCTCTCCTGTCTTTTAGTGGGATGTGGGATTCATTTCTCTATAAGTTAAGGAGAAAGACAGTGTTTTTTTTTTTTTTTTTTTTTTTTTTGCGGGACCGGGGTTCAAACTCATGACCTTGCACTTGCCAGTCAGGCACTTGTGCCTCAGAGCTATCTCCCCGGCCCCAAGACAGTGGTTCTTGGTGGTGACCAAGCCAGATTGTCTTCACGAAACAATGAACTACTGCCTCCCTTTCTGGAGAATTTCCCTTAGCTCAGATCATAGGAAAGGATGTGGAAGCCTTTATTTAGGGTTGTGACTATGGAAGATATGAAATGGACAAGAAAATTGAACAAGGAGATGTAGAGCTCTGGGCCACAATGTCCCAACTGCTTTACAACCTCACAGCAGTCTGCAATGTGAAGCAACTACAACCAACACTTCTGCTTGCTTTGCCTCACACATTGTGTACATACGCTGGTGGTCATTATGCATTTGGCTTTGGCTTAAAGTGTGTTACTAGGGGTAAATGTATTGCCAGGTGATCGTGTGTGGTGCAAACTATTTGAATGTGCCTGGACTACCCTAGGCTTAGCACTGAGCTTTGTACCAGAGAACCCCTTTAATCTCCAGCAACTGAAATGATTGATCTTTCTCACCTTCTTCCCTGCAGCTCACTCATGAGCTAGAACCTGGAGGAGTAGCTCCACACTGCCAGTGTTACAGTGTCACTACTCTCGAGTTCAGCGGAGACAGTATTATTGCTGAGCCCCTCCTCCTCCCTATCCTGACTAACTTTTCTCACTATCCTCAGAGCACTCTTCCCATGGACCATGTTCCAAAATCCTTGTCTAGATCCGTAAGCCCTGTCCCACCTAGGATCAAAAGATTTTCAGGGTTAGGAAATTACCCCAAAAAAGACAGCAAAAGAGGTAGAAGTACGTGCATTTGAAAGTAAAATCTGCCCAGGCTACACAACTTTGAAAGACACACAACCAGCCATAGACAAGCTGGTAAAATTTTCTGTCAAGTTCTTCATCTACTAAATGCTGAATGTAATAACTGCCTTACAAGATTTCTGACTATTTAAAAATAAGTAAAAATTTGAGTATATAATCAGAGGAGTAGTAACTTTTGACAAAATCTTTAGAATTTGTCAAAAGTTGTCCAGTTAAATGAATGCTTAATAAATATTAACTACATTAACTTACAAACCCTAGACTGACATTCTGCTGTTTTAATCTAAGAATCATTTACTGAACAAAATATTAGAAATCTGATTTTGCACAGACATTTGAATCTAAAATCTCACCAAACTGTGTGAAAACTCCAATGCTATCAACATTCCTTCATCTGTGAAATTTGATTTGATGTACAGGTCAGGCTTAGACTTTTAAAATATGTTATGCTTTTGGTTATGGATATAACTCAATGACACCTGTTTTGCAAGTAAGAGATCCTAAGTTTGATTCTTAGTATTGCCCCCAAAAAATATGTAAATCATGCATTTGATAGTAATTATATATTTTGGGCACAATGAACAGATCAATTTTAGAGGTAAATAATATAATTATAATAATTATTAAATTAGCATGATAGCTTTTTTGTTATATGGAATTACATGAGCCTTACCCACCTAAGAATTTTTAAATGCATGATGTAACATTGGTAACTATAGCCACAATATTGTATAGAAAATTTCTAAGACATAGTCATCCTAGGTGACAGACTTTATACTTACCGAAGGGCAAGTCGACATTTCCTCCTGGTAACTTCCCATATGCCCAGACTCCCCTGGTAACTTCCACTTTACTATCAGTTTCTCTAACTTTGGCTGTGTGAGTCCCTTCCTACAATCAGAATCAGAGTGTTTGTCCTCCTGTGGTTTGCTATTTTGCTTATCAGGCTTGTCCATGTTGTTACAGATAATAGAAAATCCTCCTTTTTTGAAATCAAGTAATATTTCATTGGCTATGCAACACATTTTACTTCTGCATGAAGCTGTCAGTGAACATCTAGATGGGTTCTGTAATTTGATTGTATCCACCGTTGACACTGTAGGCTGCTCAATGCATAAAGTTTCAATAAACACAGCAGGGCTATTATCTCTTAAAATCCTGATTTCAGTTGTTTTGCATAGAAAAGTGAGAATGCATGGTACTTCTCATTTTAAATTTGTCAGAAATCTATGGGACTTTTACCATGAAAACTATAGATATGTGAAGCAAGAGCTATAGCTAAAAAAGAAGTTCTAAGACAATGTTGATATTCACAAAAGTAACCAGTGAAGGGGCCAACAAGATGGCTCAGCAGTCTAAAGTGCCTGCTTAGTTAGGCAAGCTTAGGCAACTGCAGGGACCGTGGTTCAATCCTCGGCATCACATGCTGTGTGTGCACTTGCGCGCACGTGTGTGTGTGTGTGTGTGTGTGTGTGTGTGTGTGTGTGTGTAATCAGTGAAGAACTTACATAGCAATCCCTGTCTGTGGTTCTATGTCATATATAGTAACTAGCATATCAATATAACCAAAAAGAAAATTAACATTTAATTTATTTAAAGCTATAGAGGAGAAAAAATAATGGGTAGAACAGAAATCAAGAGGAGGGCCAGCCTGAGAGCTCAGCAGACTAAAGTGCCTGCATAGGCAGATGCAACAGCTGGGGCTCAATCTTGAGCATGCTGTGCTAGCACTGCCCCCAACGGTACACTGAGACAGTGACTGAGACTGGGCATGGTGGTATACATCTGTAATCCCAGCTCTTGAAAGGATGAAAACAGGTGAATCACTATGAGTCCTATCTATGTAGTGAGATCTTGTAGTTCCTATAGACCCTGTGGACCCCAGAAACTCTGTCCTGAATACAGAAAAAAAAAGAAAAAAAGAAATCACAGGGGGAAAAAATGTAACCATAAAACTTTCTTGAAATTTCTCATCAATTCAAGATGATTATAATTAACCATCTTATAGCTAACTTGATATGGTTGTTTAAATTGATTCTACCTTTTCATTTCTAACTTCTTGGAGTCTAATAGTCACAATACATCCTGAGAATTATTTCATAGCTGTTCCTTAATTTATCTGCCACAACTGACTTCTACTCATTCCCAACACCCACTAAAATCTTTCTTATAAACCTGTTCTGCTCTATATATTAACAACTCTCCACCCCTTAAGAATCTTTACAGAGAACAGAGTGACTATTTGGCATTCTGGTTTTATAGTTACTCAAATATGAATAATTGAAAGATTCATTTTATCTAGAAACCATGAATTTAAAAACCAGAAGAAAGGAATGTCGAGCTCTTATATGAAGAGTCCTAACTATAGATTTTCAAAACACAATAAAGCTTAACTGATCAATTTATAAATGATGAGTGAGAACCATATTTTAATTGTGCTTATGAAAAGGCCCTGGCATTGAACTAGCTGTGACAGCCAGTGACATGATATGGGCTTAAGAGAACAGGCACTTGTACAGGCAGTGTCAATCAGCCAGAACAGGCCATTTCTCCCACCTGTCCCAATCAGGGCCAGTGTCCAAAAGTACAGCAATTAGAATGAGGAGATGAAAGCACTGGGGAGTCAATGACAGAAGTCAATGGCCAGCAGAACCCAGAGAGACAGCACCAAATGTCATCTTCATGAAGACAGCTATTTTAATACTAATAAAACAAACTCAAGTCTTTTAAGGGGGGCAAATAATTTGCTAAAATGGCAAAGAAAGACCTACTTTAATACAATCAAGGGGTTTGCATAGTTGCTAAGGAATTTAGGGATTTGTGTCTATATTCCACTATCATATATGATAAAAAAATCTCTTAACTCAGGATCTAACTGCATGATATTATATGTTGGTCACTGTTTGATCTTGTAACAGAATAGCCACTAGCTGCAGAGTGTAGAAAATCACAATTCATTAATATGCTCAGCAAAGTTCAGTAGTTTCAATGTTGTCCTCTTTTTTCTTATTTTTTCCAGTTTTAAGTGAAGATAAACAGGGTCATAGTTGAGATGATATTATATTTACAATTAATCATAAGATATAAATTTGCATATTCATTTGATTTATTAGAAATGAAATATTTAATGAGTCTTTCAACCTGCTTTTATTTTACTGTAAAATGTGCCAATAATATTGAGTCATTGTGGAAGTCATTATGTGAACCATAAACACCATAGTCATTAATATTAAAACACACATGTCATCTATCACTGTACAACCTAAAATGTAGCAGTAAGAAACAATAATGCTTATGACCTCACTCTTCTCAAAGGCTGGGAATCTGGGAGTGGCTGAAATGGGTGGCCCTGAGCAGCATCTGTCGCAGAGGTGACTATCAAAGTATTGGCTGGCAGCTCAGTCATCTCAAGACTCAGTTTGGGCACACATATGCCTCTAAGCACACTTGTGTAGTTTTCAGCCTATAGAAGAACTGATTCATGCCTCACTCCTTAAACTGCTGCTGGAAACAAACAGTTTGTTTCTGAGTTCTCTCAATTGAGTCGCTATTCAGGATTCCCACATGAAAAGGAAATGTGTTTCTCTCAATATCAAGGGAGACCAAGACAGAGCACTGAAAGGAAACCATTGTCTTTTTTCTATCTAATGTGAGGCATAAATCCCACCACTCTGTCTCTATTCTGTTTGGGAATAGGAGCCATGAAGTTCAAACCTCACCCAAATGTGGATTACAAGAGGGCACAACATGAGGAGGAGGAGCACAGCAGGGACCATCTTGGAGGCTGTGCACGAAGCACCTGTAGATATTTGACTGAGCTCACCACTCAATTCAGTCAAGAAGATGAAGCAAAAACAAACACGACAGTTAACTGATGTATCAACTTGAGTACAAAACACCCAACTAAACCTCATCAGCATAGTCCTGTGTGGGTCTGAGGGATTTACTAAAGATAAAGCCCTACCCTGGGTGTGGCAGACAGCAAATGATAGGCTTAATTGACCAATGGAATAAAAGGGAAGGGAAAAAGGAAGGCATTTGTGTTTCTTTGAGAAGCTCAGACTTCACCCCCAAGGTGGGCAGGGTCACCCAGCTCCCAGCCTGGACTCTTCAGTCTTCCATCCCACATGGTTGGGTCTCGCGATGCCCACGGGACACTGCCGCAAGGTCCAGATCTTCAGCTTGATCCTCTGGCAAGCAGACAGATCTCTTGCACTTTTCCACACCTGACTCTGTGGATGGCCATTACAAGCTAATCTTGGAAATTCTTAATTATTTATATATCTTGCATTAAATCTGGTTTTGGTTTTCAATTAAGTATTGACTGACACAATTATTATTCATCAAAACATATGCATGAAATGTTAAGCAAGCAATAAAAGATTTGAAAACCCACCGAGGAATCTTTCTCCAGTCTTTGTAATATGTATAGAGCTACCCATGTATTAGCTACTCTCTAAGACTCGATTACTTGACTCACAAGTATCCACAAGTCAGCCTGTCTGCCTGATGCTACGCTTTACATTTTTCTTCACTTCCTCTTTTCCTTGGCTAATTCTACTTCCAATTTGTTTTCAGACAGTAAGTGAAAAACATAAGTAGTTGATGTTTAAAACCTATACCTTCTTGGCAGCTTATGTAGAGAGGCTCGCAGCATCATCCAAGCTCTGATTAGCAACCAGCAAGAATTTATTCTAGCCCTCCCTCTGAGAGCAGCCTGCCAGCTAGACCTGTGGCCCCTGAGTCATGACACAAAATACCTGGACTACAAGGTGAGTCCAATCATAGTGTCCCTAGAGGTGGGAAAGTTAAAAGAAGTAATCTCATTGAATCTCATTTTGTAGTGTGGAAACTGAGTCCCTTCCTTAAAAAAAGTGAAGAGGAAATGCTATAAATGAAAAAAGGAAACATTGCAAAGAAATGAAATGTTTGAACATCAGACTTCAGAGAAAACTGAAAATGTTTGAGGAAGTACTGAGCCAGAACTTTAACAATCGTACAAATTAAGAGAACAAGATAAAAGGATTTTAAAAATCCACCTCCTCTGATGGCATGAAGACAATATCTAGTGGTGGAAGCATACATACATCTCAATCTTTGAGAAAGAGGACAAACAAAACATTTAAAATATTGATTACTAAGAATTTTCCAATTTTTTTAAAGTATAAGTAAACCACAGAACAAAAATATGATGAACCCTAGCAAGATAGGTAAGGAAACACTCACACACATCTTAAGGAAAATGGTACTGAATGGAAAATAAAATAAAATAAAATAAAATAAAAATTTAAAGCTTAATGGGAAATTCTTATAATTCCAGAACTAGAGAGACTGAGGCAAGAAGATTACTGTGAGTTTGAGGCCACCCTGAGCTACAAACTGAGTTCAAAGCCACCCTGAACTGCACAGAGAAATCCCTTCTCAAAAAGACAAGCAAACAAACAAAACCCTTGAGGAGGAGATGATTTACTATATACAAAAATAGGGATAATGGCCGACTTCTCAAATGAAACTACTGAAACCAAGAGATAGTGAAACACCAACTTTTGTGAGCATGAATAAAATGCTGATCAAATAAGGTTTCATACTGTCAAAGTTATCTTTCAAAGAGAAGCCAAATAAATAAATTTTTGGATAAATAAAAATGAAACATCTTTAGTAGGCCTGTTGTACGCCCAGAACTAATTAAAGAACTTATTCAGATTGAAAGGAAGAGATATCAGATAAACTCCAGATCTGCAAGGAAAACCAGGCATCCCCCATACCTATGCTCTTCATTGGTTCATAGTTTTAGTAAGTTTTCAATAGAATATTTGTCAAATGCAAGCCAAAAGAAAACATATAAAGCAAGGTGTGAAGTAAACACTCTTTAATTATATTTATACATTGGAGTCAAAATAGAACTGGAATTCTCATGTTAAGGCTTCCCCTGAAGTCACACTAGGCTTTGCACATCAAGTTGATTATCTACAGAATGCATTCTCCCTATGCCTCCTCTCCTCCTTCCCCCTGCCTTCCCATCATTATGTCCATGACTGTTATCCATGAACTGTGCCACACTACTCTTGAGACTGTCAGGGAGGCCCAGACAGTGCAAGGAATACTTGGCAGCACCACAGGGCAGGTCACTGACCTGAGGGAACTACAAATTTCACAGGAACAAAATTGTATTTTTCAACAGGGAAACATTGGAGAGCTTTGTCCTAGGATTTGCTTTGCAGTGGCTTCAAAAATGACATGAAACTACTGAACTTGTGTTTTATGATCTGCCTCTAAATTTTGTCTTTTCAATATTCATGTGAATACTTAATAATATGTTTGATGTCCAGATTTCTCAGCTTGACCTTTATATTTTCCTTTGTTAAAAGCCAAAAATTCAGCAACAGACTAAAATTACTTCTTAAAAATTTGTACAAAATTCCTAGATGTTACATGAATAAATTCTGTACCATATATGATTATTTCAGTATGATAAAATTCCAACATAGTGTCATAATTTATTTAAAAGTACTTCTCTTCCTCTTAAATCTCTCTATATCCAAAGTATTGTTAAGACAAACTTTTATACTTTAGTCTGAGCACATGAACTATGATATTCACTAAAGTCATTAAAGTATTTATTTTTTTGTTTCAATTTTTTTATTGTTTAAATTTAACAATGGTTATATTACATATTTTCATCATCAGATCAGTTTAGATTAATACATATAGGTATATAAGATTGATCAAATAATTAAACATTAAACTTTCTAAATCCACATTAATTTTTTTTTCTTTTCCCCTTTCTTTTCTTTGAAAGTTGACATATTGCATGTTGTCCTCACAATCATTCTACAGAGTACAGTGTGTGGGCATGACCCACCTCCCTATTGATGTTGCTTAGAAAAAAAAAAAAAAGGAAAGAATATATTTCTCTTTGGAATAAGAGGAAGCAGATACATTCACAGTCAAAGTTTTTGCAATTGCAGTGGGCCACCAGTGAAGCTTGTGATGTTGAAGGCTATTGAATCTAAGCCTCCTAAAGCTCATCTCACCAATCTAGCTCTGCATTCCATGCATTGTAATTAAGGATTTTTTTTTTCTTGCTGGTAGTCAAGGGCAAGTTGAAGCAAGACCTGTATAACAAAACATTCATTTTTTTTTTTTTTTTTTATCTTCCAGGGTGAAATTCCCTCAGGATTAAGTTTGAGACCATAGACAGTACTTTGTAGAACTGTTGTTAGTGTCAGC
>PVJA010024498.1:0-31778 GCA_004027025.1 Myocastor coypus | reverse complement strand
TTCTCCTTCTCCTTCTCCTTCTTCTTCTTCTTCTTCTTCTTCTTCTTCTTCTTCTTCTTTTTCTCCTTAATGACATGGGCCTCTCTTTGCTGTCATTCTGCTGGGGTGACAAATGAGACTGAGGAGAGGCCAGGGCACTGTGCTCACCGTGTTCTGCACCCCGTCCCCTGGCCTCCGTGCTTGCTAGGAGGGTCTAGGTCCAAAGCGGCATCCTTAGTCGGGGGTGGGGGGAGGGATACCGCTCCTCCTGCAGCCAGGTCCTCCTCAGACACACCCTTCCCTGGGTGTCCTCAGAGACACAGTGCCACACCTGATAGGCACAAAGGCCCAGTAGGAAGCCCCAGCCTGGCACATATGCAGGTTGCCACGTGCCCAGGTGTGGGCACGGGCACCCAGATGCAGAGGAAAAGGAAGAATCCACTGGCGGGAGATCGCGACGATGGGGCTGTGGGCCTGCCCTGCGCAGACAGCGACAGTGCGGATCCCAGCCTCTCTTCCTGCCTCTTTTAGAAGGTGGTGAACTGGCTAGGGCTCTCTGGAGGGGCAGAACCTAAACATCTGTGCCCGTAGAGACAAGCCTTCGACGACGGGGCAGGACAGTTTGGCGCCCTACTTGTGGTTTGCCCGTGCTCAGCACACACGCTAGAGCTAGACCCTCGCGGGTGTGGATGGCCTCGCGAACCACGCCCCTCTCCAGGCCAAACCACTTGTTGAGTGCACTCCACCTCGGGACTTATCACACCAAAGATGTGGTCGTGGAACCAACTAACGAGGGACCGAGGCGCACCGCGCATGCGTGTGGTTGTGGGCGTGGGCGCACGTATGCGACTGTGCCAGAGGATTTATCAGGCAGCTCACAGCAGGTAGGAGTGCACACAATGGCCATCTGCACCCTCCAGGGCCGTGACCGTGCAGCCCCAGAGGCCGGAAGCCGCACAACTAGAGAAACTGAGACGCAGTCCCAGCCTGAGACTGAAGGCCGCAAGCGCTCTGTAGAGCCACTTGCGTGAGTCTCTGTTGGAGAAGCTGCCGTCTGATGTCCACAGGGGGGAGATGGCAATGATGCCCCGACTCCAGCCCACCAGGGCTGTTCAAATGCTCTCCAACTTCTTCCTCCTTCCCTTGCAGTCCATCCGGGCTGCAAGCCTATTGGATGATGGTTGGAGATCTTCCCTCCTCATTTGGTGACTCCAATGTCAGTCATTTCTGGAACCGCCCATGGACCCGCCCAGAACCCCGCTTTCCTTATTATAGTTCGAGGTGGCTCTTAGAGCCTTCCAGGTAGCTTGGGATGTGCACAGGTGCTTTTTATTTTTATTCCGTATGGAAAATCCGGGCTGGTGGCTGCAGACGCTGCTCCCCCGCCTCTGGCTTCCACTGTTGGCGCCGAGGAGTGAGGAGTGCGCTGTCTGCGGGGCCCCCGGGGCTCTAGGCCACCCTTCTCAGCGGCTCAGATTCTTCTTGTTCTCTCGGTCTTTAAGGAGTTGGACTCCAGTGCTTCTTGCTGTTATTTTCTTCGTGTTGCTCCTGTGTGTGGTTTCCGGAACTTTTTGCACCTGTATATTTATTGTCTAATTTGGAAAATTCCCGGGCAATGTTTCTTGGGATCCTTCATCCGATTCCAGTTCCGCACACCTGAGGCCTCTGTAGGCTCCCTGTACCGCGGGGCCTCTGGGCACCGAGTTTTTTTGGATGCCAGACTGTGGGTGCCGCCTGTTGGGTGCTGGTGGGTGCTACGATCCTGGCTGTCTTTGGGACCTCATGGGGGTGCGACTGTGCCCCTGGGAAGGAGTTGATCCTTGGGATCTTCCTCTCAAGCCTTCTTAAGCAAGCAGAGCGGCTTTTAGCCAAGCCCGGCCTGACCCGGTCAGTGCCTGTGACGGGCAATGTCTGCTGGCGCAGGCGCTCTGGTGGCCGCTCCCTGACCCCCTCCCTCCTGGTTCCCTCGGGCCTGGTATGGTTCTCCATCACATCTGCTGCTCGGTGTCTGGTGACACTCAGGGGCCTTGCTGGGTTCCTTGACCGTCTCCCGCCCAGCGCTGTGTCCAGCAGTCTCAGCCCAGGGGGGTGGAGAAGGACCCTGAGGCCACAGAGGCCAGGCTGCCTGAGGGCCCTGTGGCTCCTCCCCACCCCTCAGGCTTCCGTCCTTGCTCAGAGTCCTCATGTCAGGAGCACTGTCCTGGCTGTGGTCACATCCGTAGCCCCTGTTTGTGGCTGGAGCTCTGTTACAGCGGCTGCTATGTGGTGGAGGTTTGGGCCTGGTGTCCCTGTGGGCCGCTTCACCCAGCTTGTCAGCAGGCACAGGACGCACGAGGTTGAGGATCCTTGCCAAGGTGTGCAGAGTCCAGACCCTGGAAGGGCCGCCGCTCACTGCCTCTCTCGGTCCACGCCGGCCAACAGCCTGCTCACCTGCAGCCTGGGCTGACCTTCAGCCCACATCCAGCTTCCCAGAGCCCCAGGAATGCTGCCCTTCCCCCGGCCCACCCGTGCCTCTCACCAGAGGTGATGGAGCCCTGAAGGCCCCCTCCACAGTGCCCAGCCTCTGCAGGGGACTTTGCCTCTTGGCTGGCACCCATCAGGGCTGCTGTATACCTTCACCCCACTGTTTGCCCCCCGTACCGCTCTGTGATCAGAGACACCATCCAGATTCCAGAATATCAAAAGGGGTGGAGAAGGCTGTGCCCTGTGCCCTGTGTGTGCCCCGTGCTGGAGTGTGGGCAGCCACACAGTGAGGGCAAGGATGGGGCCTGGGGGGTCTTGGGGCCCTAGCTCAAGGCCCAGAGGCTGTGGAGCTGGGTAAGGAGGCCAGGAGGAGCACAGGACCGAAGGGTACCTCGTGAGGGACACTGTGCAGAGAGAGATGTGTAGGCGGCTGTAGCACCACCTCCTGCCTCACAGCATGGCACGGGCGGGCACCAGGAGATCAGCAGCTACCAGGGTGTTGGGAGCCTGCGTCCAGTAGCCCTGCCACTGGCAGCAAATTAGAGGCATGAGGAAGGGAGTGCTTCTGGGAGACCCCTGAGCTGTGGTTCCTGCTGCTGCCAGCCTGAAGGCCACCAGCACCCCAGACCATGATGGGCAATGGCCCCACTCTCTGGGGCTCCAAAGAGGCGAGGATTGTGTCCCCGCCCTTCTCGGGTCCCCAGCACAGCTCAGTGCTGGGACTGAGGGAGACTGCTGGGATTGGTATGGTTCTCCTGTCTTCAGGCTGAGCGAGGCCCCTGCCACCCTGACTCCAAGGAGCAGAGTTGGGGTTCCCTCCTGCACATGTGCCCCTGGCTCCTGGTCAGACAGGGCATGGAAATATCCAGGGCTAGAGGGAGAGATGGAACCAACAGCCACGATGCCAGGGGGCCTGACACTGGGGCTTTGAGGGTGGGCGGTGCCCTGGGCGGGGGGGGGGGGGGGGGGGGGGGGGGGGGGGGGGGGGGGGGGGGGTGGCAGAGGCAGGGAGTGAGCTGCTTAGGAAATGAAGCGGGCAGGACTCACTAGAGGCTGAGCCGGGGATGCCGCCTGCTGGCTGGGTTACTCTGAGGCCTGCTGGGTGTGGCTGGTGGCCTGATGCTCACGTGAGACCCAGCAGAAAGGACAGAGCTGTGGACCCAGCATGTCGGCCGTTGCCTTCTGGGCCAAGCATGCTGAGCTTAGCAGGAGACCCCTGAGGCTGGGCCCAGCTCTCCAGGCATCCCCGTGCGGAGGGACCAGGAGCCCATCGCCACCTGCAGCCCGCAGCCTGCAGGCCTTGAGTCACAGAGGACCTGGGCTCACGTCCCTGCTGAGCCTGGACCCTCGGTCTGCCCGCCCGTGGGCCGTGGAGCCAACCACGATCTTCCTGAGCTGCATCTTAAGGCAGCAAACCACCACAGTGGGCCACAGCCTGGCATCCACCCCAACTCTGCTTCCTCCCGCTTTCTGCCTCAGTTTCCCAGGAATGCCCACAGCACAGGCCCGGGGGGGGGGGTGCCCAACATGCTGGGACTTGGCGTGTGGGCAGGAAGTGGGATGGAGGCGGCACTCGGGCATCCTGGCCATCGCCGCCCTCTGCATTCCAGGCCGGGAGCTGGGATGGGAGCTAAGCTCAGCTCTTCAGAGAGGAAGTCAAAAATTAACAGAGACTAAGCCCAGCAGCAGGCAGTGGTGGAAAAACCCAGCTTCTGTGCATTGTTATGTTTAAGGGGGAGGAAAAGGCAGCTGAGCTGGCCCTGCGGGCTCCCCACTCTCCTCCCAACACCTCCGTTCCCCACTGCACCACTGGATCTGAAGCCATGGCCAAAGTCCCCATGTGGACCACCCGAGTCCCCTGGGTCCTGTACCTAGGCCTGGCCTGCTGGTCTGGGCCTGGGTGGCCACTGTTTCCGCCTGCCTAGGAGAGGCCGGGGGCCAGGTGGGAGGCTGGAGGCCCCAGGGGCAAGACCCCTGCACATATGAGGTGCTGCCACCTGGCCCAGGGTCTGGCTCTGTTCCTGGGCACACCCCAGTGCCATCACACCAGCGTGTGCAGCCCCTGTAGGGGGGCCGCGGCGGCTCAGTGCCAAGTGCCGCAAGGAGCACGGTGTAGGGCAGGACAGGGGCCCACCGCTGCTAGGTACTAGGGAGCCCTCCGGGGTGCAGAGTGAGGAGTGGAGTGTCCAGGCAGCAGTAGCACACCCTGCGCTGGGCGCTTCTGGGCATGCTTTCGGGAAGCGGCTCTCTCTCCTGCCAGGATAAGCAGGGCTGGCAGCTGTGGAGCCCACCAGGGAGACAGCATGACCTGCGTGCTCTCTCGGGGCTGCAGTGCCCCGAAGCCCCTGCCCTCCGCCTGACGCTGGCTGTGTTCTCCCTCCTCCTCTCTTCTCTGCCTCAGGGGCTCCCAGGGAGACCCCAACACAGGACTTGGGCAGTGGGTTCTGCTGGAGGGCCAGAAGGTAGGTCTGGGACCGGCTGACTCTTGGGGCAACAGACCGAGTCCTTAGCCACAAAGCAGCAGCCAAGCCCAAGAGACAGTGCTCATCACCAGGGCCATAGGGGCCACCTGGGGCCTGCTGACCTCTGGCTGTCACCCGGCCAGCTCTCTGCAGTCTGGCTTGAGGCCCCCGGCACTGTCCTAAGTGCAGTGCCCACAGAACTTCCTGCTTAGCCTACCCAGTGGTGTGGCAGCCCAGGCAGAGTGCTGGCCCTCTCTGACCTTGGTCCAGCTGCAGCTGGTACTGGGCATGGCCTCGGTGACATGGACCCCAGACAGGGATGGGGTCGGGGCTCCTGCGAGCATCCTTGGTGCAGGGACAGCGTGGCCGTGGTTCACTTTTTCTGCTTCCCCTGGGAATTAGTTCTACGTCCTGGCCTCAGTTTATTCCCTAGAAAGTGTGTTAGAGCCCCTGGTGCCGCTACTCCGGGGGGGGGGGGGGATCTCCTGACCACTCGCCTAGCACCTGCCACGGCCCTCACGCTGCTGGCCCTGCTGAGACACAGGTGACTGTGCTCTTGGGTGGCCCCAAGCTCTTTGACTGGGGTGTAGGAAGAGCCCCCATGTACCCAAGAAGCTCCAGGAAGGACCAGCAGAATGTTCACATCCCTGTGCCCTTCTGTGGTCCCCAGCTGGCCAGCCTAGGACGTGGGCGCTTCCCCAGCCATGGGTCCTCCCTGGGCTGGACGGCACTGAGGGGCACCTTGCCCTGGGCAGCCCCTCCTGTGCCCACCCTGTGGCTCTGGATAACGTCTCCAGGCCGAGCCAGCAGCACTGTCGAGTGCTGCCCCGTGTATTTATTACCGGGCGCAGGAATCTGGGAGCCTGCAGAGCGTGAAATTAGGAACAAATGTGGAGGCGGTCTAGACAGGAACTCTGCGGGCTGCGCTGGGCTCTGGACGCAGGGCCCACGGGCTTCCAGGTAGCCGAGAGCTTCTGTAACCAGACAGATGTTTGGGGAGGAAAAGGGTTTCCGAGTTCTGTAAGCCCTTGACTCGGACGCTGGCCCACCAGGGACCAGACTGGAAGGTGGCACGCACACAGGTCCCCAGCCAGCTCTGCTCCGGCCTCAGTTTCCCCATCTGGAAACGAACAGGCACGTGCCTGCTGGGTTGAAGGCCAGTTGCTGAGGCGCAGGCTCTTGGCTATGGTGGCCACCGGCTTGGCATTTTTGCACTGTGAGAGCCAGTGCCAGGCCGGCACCCTGGCCTCTCCTTGGTCCCCAGGGGCACGGGAAGCTCAGGTGAGCAAGGCAGACGGAGGCCTCCTGGCAGCTTTGCCGTCCCCCTCTGCCAGCCAAGGGCCAGAAGGCTGGGGTGGGCAGGGAGGGGTGCCGAGTAGGCAGACATGGAGGCCCCAAGGGTTGGGGGCAGCGGGAGAGGCAGAGAGAAACAGAAGCGCGTGGTCCAGACAGCAGCCGCATGGGGAGCTCCTGCCAGAAGGGGGGCTCCCAGGGAGCCAGGTGGGGTGTCTGGCTCTGCCGCCAGGTGCTTCCTGCCGCCTGGCGGTCCCCATACGGCTGCGTTGTCCACGGTGAGGCCCAGCCACAGCCAGGCCTGCCGCCCACCAGGGTCCCCCACAGACCTGGGGCCGGGAGGGCACGCAGCAGGGTCTCATCTCACAGCCTGTGTGTACCCGCCGGGGTGGGGCTAGGAAGCAAAGGTGTTTATAAAGCCTTAAGCCCGTTTATGGGCCCGGGGGGCAGATTAACAACCCAGCCTGCTCTTACCACGTTGTCCCAGCTCAGTGCGAACTCTGGGTCTCCCGAAGCTGCTGCACGGAGGCCTCTGCTGTCTGCTGCTCCTGTGGCGGGGCCATCCCTGCGCCACTAGACCTCACCTCTGTCCCGAGCCCAGGGCAGATGGTTCTCCTGCAGGGATGGCTCTGTGCCTCTTCCTCCAGGAAGCTCCAGGGGCTCCCTGCCACCCACCGCAGGACACCACAGCCCAGCTTAGCTGCCCTCAGCACCCTCCATCAAGCCATCACTGTCCTCTCCAAGCGTGGCTTGCATCTGACTCCAGGTCCCACGTAGCCGTAGTGGGAGGAGCTGCAGAATGAACACTGTCCTTCCCAGAGAAGGAAACCGAGGTCACCACCGAGGATACACGGGGTGCTCCTTCGCTGCTGGGCCTCGGGGACAGTGCACAGTCCCTCAGGCTTGGGCTGGGGTGCAGCCAGGGACTGCCAACCTCTGAGGAGGTCTGGGAACACAGCAGGGTATAGGGAGTGGGAAGCTGACAAGGGCTGAAATCTTTCCTCAGGAACCAGATGGTGGGACGTGGCCCCTCCTTGAAGTCCTGTGATGTTCAGGGAAATTTCAGAAGTCTCCCTGGAGGAGGAGGCTTTGTGCTGGCTCTGATGGCAGAAAGGAGGGGTGCCCCAGGGTGGGGCCCAGCACACACCAATGGGAGGCTGGAGGCTGGTCTGAGGGCTGTGTCTCTCTCAGGATGGCTTGGAATTAACTGGTGACGTGGGCCCAGGCGTGGCCCTGGGGCCTTCACCCTGTCACGGAGTTGTTGCTTCTGGGCAGGTTGAGACTGTCCAACTGGCTGTCCCCTGGGTGGGCAAGGTGGCCACTGACAACCCTGGGTGCCCAGCCTGCCCACCATGCCCCGGGCAAGGCAAGGGGACAGTTGCTTCAGACGTGAGGGGGACAGTGTGCCTACCCTCATGAGGCCCCTCGGTGCCCACTTATAGGTAGGGCATGGAGCCAGCATGGAGCAGAACGTGTGGGTGACCCTCTGCGGGGCCTGTGCTGTGCCTGGGGTCCACGTCCCACCTGGTCACCTGAAGCACTAGCCCCACACAGCCTATGCAGTTCTTGCTCCCCGAGCTTGGCAGTGCACCCCTACCCCATGGCAGTGCCAGCCACGGGCTAGTGTATCCTCTGCTGCCCATCCCATCTGGAGCCCAAGCACTCCCCACACAAATGCCCTGTGTCCCGCCATGCCCCTATGGGAAGGGTACCCCAGACAACGAGGCTAGCCCTTTCCCTGCATCCTGGCCCCGAGCCCAGAGGGTGACTGCAGGTCCGCTCACTGGGATGGGGTCGGCGTGTATGTACCCAGGCTGGGACAGCCAGCTGCTGGGACCTGAGAGCCTGCTACCCCCACCTGCTGGCCATTGCCCCCAGGGAGAGAGAGACAGGAGTGATGGAGTAGTGGCCTGGCTGCAGTGGCTGGCCACAGGTAGCTGGAAGGAAGTGGGACAAAAGCTGGGGAGCTGGGCTGGCCTCCGCTGGCAACCAGACTGGCCACCACTGCCCAGCCACGTGGTGGGTGGGCAGAGCTGGGGGGACCTGGTCTCCCTGGACCCTTGCTTTTGGTTGGTGTGGGTCTGGGTAGGTCACCTGTGCCCTGCAGGGTCATGGGGCTGCTGTGTGCCCTCAGAGGAGAGCCTGCCAGGGGGACAACAGGGCCAGGATGGCCTCTCGCCCTGGAGGCCCAGCTTCCAGCTCAGCCACGTGGTGCCTGTGTCATGGGCCAGTCTCACCTTCACGGGCTGGGCTACACTGGGGACTCCTGGGTGGCCCCGTGGCATCAAGGCCCAGTGCCTGCCCCAGCCCCATAGTCCTGGCCACTGAGGAGAGGTCTCTGGGGTCACTCCACATGGCTCCACAGGAGGTTGGTAGAGCTGTGGGTCCAGGGTCCCAGCTGCCAGCTGCCAGCTGCTCTGCCCACCTTGCAGAGAGGAGGCCGCGGCCTGCTGAATCCCACCAGTCAGCCGGGGCCAGCAGGCAGAGGAAAGGCTGGAGCTGCTAGGCAGGGTGCCCGGAACGTGTGCGTCCTGGGGAGTCTTCTCTGTGTCTGCTCTCTGTCGTCGCAATGCTTTGGGTCTGCCTGGACCGTGTCTGTCTGTGTCTGCCTGCCTGCCTGCCTGTCTGTCTGTCTGTCTGTCTGTCTGTCTGTCTGTCTTTGGAACCATCCATGGTCTGGCTGTGTCTCTGTCTGGCTCCTGTGGGGCCGTCTGGACCTGTGTCCGTCTGTCTGGCCCTGCCTTTCCATCTGTCTGTCAGGCTCTGGGTTCTGAGCCCACTTTGCCTGGATGAGTCCTCCCTGTCAGCATGTGTCCGTGGCCCCTCCATCTCTCTCAGAGGATCCCCTCACCCCTGCCTGGTCCAGAGACCCTCCCAGGTCTGGCTATGCGTCTCTGGGGACACCAAGCAGCCTCCCGTACCCCATCTCACCTACTGGTTGTGCACCCATATTTTGGCACAGGCTGAGCCAGCCGGGTTCCAGCGGGCCTTTGGCCTGGGCAACGCTTGAGAGTCCATGGAGCTCAGACCCTGGCTGCTGTTAGAGCCGAGATAGGACGTGGCATTTGTGCCATGGTGTCGTGGGCCGGCTGGGTGACTCCCACACAGCGTGGCTTGAGCACCCAAGGGTGTCCCAGATGTCACCCACATAGCCTGGGGCCTCCCGAAGCTGACTCCTGGTGGTGTAGGTTGGCTGCGTGTCTGGAAAAATATTGTGGAAGGGCAAACTCAGAATTTAGGGGCCTTGTCCAGAGCCAGGCCCATGTGTGGGCCTCTGTACGCTGTGGGCTTCGGGAACCATTGCTTCGGATGACTAAAGATCAAAATTAGATTTATCTTTTAACCAAAAAAAACAACAACAACAAAAAAAAAAAAAAACCTCTGAGTATGAACCTAGGTATAGAACTGGTGAGGGAAAAGCGGCAAGGATAATTACCTCCCGCGACTTGGAAACTGTCCACTGACCACGTCCCTAGCGTGGTAAGGCCAAGAAGAACAGAGGTGTCGTGTGTGTGCCCCAGAGACCTGTTAGGAAGAACAGTGGCCACGTGTCTTCAGATTTGCCTGACAAGCAGGACCACGTGAATGAGCCACTGGTAACAGAAAGAGGATTTTATCACGAAAGTCATCCCATTTTCACCATAAGCCCTAATGTTAAGTAGTAGTTTTTCCTCTGCGTAAAAAAATAGTTGTCCCCAGTTGCCATCAGTGAAAACATCCAGGACCGGGACTCTGAGGACCCTCTGCCTACCGTGACCTCACCAACCTTCTGCCACGAGGCAAAGCCCTTCAGGGCCCCGATCAAAATGACACGGGGCACTGCCAACCCCACAACCCCACAGGGCCATGAACACAAAGGCGTAGAGGCCATAGCTGAGCCTGGTGGTACACGCCTGTGATTCCAGCCCTTGGGAGACTGAGGCAGGAGGGTTGCAAGTTCAAGGCCATTCTGGGCAACATAGTGAGACCTCATCTGAAAATAATAACATAAGTTCAATAAAAAGGCTGCGCGTTGCTCAGCAGTACAGCCCTTGCCTAGTGCATGTGAAGCCCTGCCTTCCGTCCCTAGCACCCCAGAAGTGTGCCCGGAGTAAACCCACTTAATATTGGCGTGAACAGGGACTACAGAGGCCGCGGTGATGAACTCTGTGTTACGTGTACCCTACTACCACTAAATATTTAAAAGCCAAAGCATCAGCTGTGCCGAGGAGCAGAACGGGGTCAGGAATGCTGCTGCACAAGAAAAGTGAAGCCTGGGGAGAGTCGAGCTGGCCGCGCTCACGGTCTGTGAGCCCCGTGCGCACCCTGCCTGCGCTGGGCAGAGGTGAGAGGCAGGCCCGGGGGGAAGGGCCTGCCATTGAGGCGGGTGGCATGCTGCGCTCTCAGCCCCCACTGTGGGGAAACTGAGGCCAGGAAGAGGCTGCCTGAGGCCGAGCTGGGCCTGGGCCTCCTGGCTCCTGCCCCATGCCCGGGTGGCGACGCACGCCCAGGAGGCACCCAGCCTCCCTTGAGTGGCTGGGCAGTTCCTCCTCCCTTGGCGCTGTCTCCTTGGTGACTCTAGCACTGTATCTGCTGCAGGCTGTTGATGGAGAAGGGGGCGGATGACAGCCGGGACCGTGGTCATCACCGGGGGCATCTTGGCGACAGTGATCCTGCTCTGCATTATTGCCGTTCTCTGCTACTGTCGGCTCCAGGTACCCCGAGCAGGAGGGCATGGGACGGGGGCCTGAGGGGACACGCATACCGGAGGAGGCGCTGGGCCCCCAGCCCTTGGAGGACACACTGGGGGCGTCACTGGTGGTGACCACTTGCTACTTCCCTTAGGGCTCCGGCCGAGGCTCAGAGAGGGTCTGGCCCTCATCCCGGGGCATGCAGCCGCCCAGGGAGAGAGCGGAGGTGAGCCCAGAGGCTCCCCGTGTGCTGCCCCCTCCCGCAGTGCTGAGGGACATCCGAAACCCCCTCACATCTCCCCCAAAGCAGAGGGGCAACCTTCTGGCAGGGCAGGGCACGTAGGCAGGGCTTGGACTCCAGCTCTGCCTCTCTGGGGCTGCCTGCCGCTTGTGCCTCGGTTTCCCTGAGTTGGGGTTGCTATTCAGGCATGTACATGAATGGCGGTGAGGCACCGAAGGGGGAGCTGGGAGAGTCTCCCGGGGCGGTCAAGCAGGGGCTGACCAGGCAGGGCCGTCCTGCCGTCCTGGGGACCCTCGCCAGCGAGCACCGCCAGCCAGGGTGTGGCGCGTTCACTGTCCTCTCCCGCAGTACTACTGTTGCAAGAAGGACGAGTCGGAAGAGGACGAGTCGGAGCCGGACTTCGCCGTGCACGCCCACCTGCCGCCCCTACACTCCAACCGCAACCTGGTGCTGACCAACGGCCCGGCGCTCTACCCCGCCGCCTCCACCTCCTTCAGCCAGAAGTCGCCTCAGGCCAGGGCCCTCTGCCGCAGCTGCTCCCACTACGAGCCGCCCACCTTCTTTCTGCAGGAGCCCGATGAGGATGAGGCAGACGAGGGTGTGCGCAACGGAGGGAGCCGCGTGGCCTACAGGAGCATCAGCCAGGAAGACGTGGAGCTGCCCCCTGGGGGCTTCGGGGGCCTGCAGCCGCTCAACGCCAACCGCCTGTCGGCCATGCGAGAGGCCTTCTCCCGCAGCCGCAGCGTCAGCACCGACGTCTGACCCCGTGACCAGTGCCCACGGTGCACGGTCACTCCGCCCCACGAGCCCTGAGCCACGGCAGGATGCCGGTGCCGCCCACCCCTAGCCCCACGCCCCAGCCAGGGCTCTGTCAAGTTGTCCTCCGGTGCCCGTCCCCATACCCGGGGCCCAGGTGGAGGGTTGGGCTCAGTGGACTCAGGTGTGGCCAGTGCAGGTAAGGACGGCTGGACAGCACGGGCAGCAAGCCTGCTACAGGGAGAGGCAAGGGGCAAGAAGATAAAGAGAGCTGCTTGGGGCTGGGCCCCAGGGCAGGGGTGTTTTCAAGGGGTGTGGGACAGCAAGATCACTCCCTCGCTGGCGTCAACCTCCTTGTTTGAGGAGAGTGGTCTCCGTGACCCTAAGGCCCTGGTTGCAGGTGGCGGGCTCTGTACCTGTAGCCCGAGCTCAGCCCCTTTGTCTGTCTGTCTGTCTGTCTGTCTGTCTGTCTGTCTGTCTGTCTCTTTCTCTGGGCTCTGGGTGCCCCACACCTGCTGGGCCTGAGCTGTCCATCACTAAGCTTCCTGCAGCTGGGCAGCCCCCCACAAGCACAAGGGCGAGTCTCAGGGCGGCAGGGTCTTTGGCACAAGCGGGCCCAGGACAGCGACACCCTGTTTGGGGCGGGGTTCAGCCCTCAACCCAGGGGCAGCCAGGCAGCGGTGGGCAGGAGGGCAGCCTGGGTTTCAAAGTCCAAGGCGCCGTGGGACTCGGCCAGGCCTGCGCAGCTCTGGGTCCTACCTCCCCTCTATGGGAGAGGGTGCTGGCCTCAGGTCCTTCCAACTCTGGTTCTCGGCAGCAGCAGAGGTCCAGGCTGAGTCAGAGCAAGGGGTCACCGAGCTGCCGGCTGCTGTGTGCTCTCCACGCAGACCAAGGCCAGCCCCAGCTCTCCTCGCTGCCCGGCGGGTCCAGTGGTGAGGCTGGCCACCTTGCGCGGAGGCCCCCTATGCCTGTGTCCCGCGGGCTGCAGCCTGGGCTCCCTGGGCATTGTGCACTCTCCCCTGCTCCTTGGGGGCTAAGATGCCGCAGACCACCCCAGGACAGTGCCGCACGCCAGGGCACCGTCATTGGAGCACAGTGCTGTTCACCCAGAGGTGGTGTGGGCCCAGAGAGCCCTTCTCTCTGGCACTGCACCGCCTGCCCGGAGCCCAGGATGGGCCAGTACACCCGCAGGTTGCGGCCATCCAGTCCAGACTGGCGGTGTGGGACCACCGGCCCTCTGCACTCTCTTCCTCCTCCTGCTTGCCCCATCTGGATTAGCAGGGTCTTCCTCATCTCACTAAGCCCCGCCTCCCCCATGGATCCTCGCCACTGGAATCAGTGGGGTCCTGCTGGCCAACCTCCAGCCCCTCTGTACAGACCCACTGATCCCCCTGAAATGAACTGAGCGTGCGTCCCTCCCACCTCACCCCTACCACATCCTGGGTCCACGGGGGGGCTGTGAGGTTCCCGGAACAGAGCAAAAGCCAATAAACCTGTTTCCCACGTTTCAGTCTGCACCTTTAATCCCTGTCCTCACTGGGCCCCAGGTGCGGACCTGCCCTGGAAGCCACCCCAGTGACAACTGGAGTTGGCTGGAGAGGTCCAGGCTGTGTCCTGAGAGGCCTAGAACAGCTTTGTCACAGGAAGACCCCACGGCAAGCTACCTTGGCGTCTCGGGTTCTCCAGGGCTGGAGGCCTATTCCAGGATGGGGAACCCCAGGAGAACAGCCTGAGACCGGGCAGGTTGTGCATGCCTCAGCAGGGACGGGGCGGGAGTCAGGACAGGAGGATTCGGGGCAGGGAGGGAGCTCAGCAGAGTCCGTGAGGGCCGCAGGCGCACGGGTGCAGATCTGCCGGGGCCCAGCGGTCACCTGTGGCTGATCTGTCCCGCCAGCCTCTAAGCCCGGGATCTTGGAGACCAGAGAGAATTCTGGCGGTATCAGCCCCGCTGCAGTCTCAAGTCTGGCAGGCTCGCTGCCTCCCCCAGCCCAGCCAGGTTGGCGGACACTGTCCTATGTGATGCGGCTCTGCCGCAGCCACTGGTCTGCACCCCGGGTTGCGCGCTGGCCGGGCCTGCACCCCAAGAGGCCGCCGGGCCGCTGCTGGCCTCTCCACCGGCCGAGCCCGAGGCACCCTGTCTGGGGCCGTCCCGCCAAAGTGGTGGCAAGGTGAAGTGCCCTGCTCTCCTTCCCTGCGCCTCCTGTGCCTGTGCTCTCGCGGCTGGGGATCCCAGCTGCTGTTTTTCTGCTTCTCATTTCCCCTCTCACATGGAGAAAGGCTGCAGAGGACCCTAAGGCCCCAGACCCCCATGGATGCTCCAGGGGTCCCTCTGAAGACCTGTACACAGGCACAGAGGCTCAGGGTGCTTGCAGGCGGGGACACCCCATCACCTTGAGGTCCCCCTGCTACCCTCACTCTCCCTGCCCCTCCACACTTGCACCCTTCAGCCTGGAGTCCCCAACAGCACCGGAGGCCGCCATAAATAAGACCACTTTGACCACTTTATTAACATAAACCGGTGAGTACTAGGGCATTACAGGGCATCTTGCTGTCCGTGAACAAATATGCCATAAAAAAGAGGACCTGCCCTGGGCATAAAGTGTGTCTGTCCCGCCAATGCAGGAGCTCCTAGACACCCTGCAGAGCCCATACTGGGTCCTGAGGTGGCCTCCTGGAAGGCAGACTGCTGCACACAGCAGGACCCCAGGCGGTCTGGGCCTCTCAGTGCCCTGAGGCCCCGCAACACAAGTCACCTGAGCAAGGGAGGCTGTCTTTCCCATCATCTGCGAGCCACCCTCAGGAGGCCCTGCCAGCCAGTCAAGGCCCTGGACCATGGGCATTCTCCCTCCCACGCCGGGTGGGCCTCGGGCTCAGGCTGCCACTGAGACCCTCAGAGAAGGGTCCGTGTGGCTCTGTGGACAGCTTCCGTGGTGGGCCCTGTAGGCTCCGGAGGCCCTCTTGTGGACCAAGGCTCAGTGTCACACCTTCCCAGCCTGGGGTCCCGCAGGACAGCATCTAGGAGGTTCCTGGAGCTGCAGCCACCCCGGCCAGGGTGCACAGGTCTCAGGGCACTGCGGCACTGCGGCTCGGTGGCCTGCAGGAGCGGCAGCAGGCCTTGCTGTAGTACCAGTGGCTGCAGAGGTTCACTTTGATGGCCAGGGCACAGTTGGTGCCGGGCTGGTCCTGGCAGCTGTCATCTGGGGGGGATTGGGGGCTGGAGTTACGAGGAGGAGGCCAAGCCCACAATTTCTTCAGGGTTCCTTCCCAGCCCCCACCTTCCTTTGTGATGAATTATTCTGAGACAGCATCTTGCTGTCTCATCTTACCACCTGCTCGGCCTGGGCATAAACTGCTCCTCCTGCCTCTGCCTCCCAGAGTGCTGGCACTGCAGGCCGTACCGCCATGCCCAGCTAAGCTGACTCGCTTCCCAGCACACAGCGCCCAGCACGGCTCCCCTGGGTCTTGGCCTCCCGGGAGCGACCGACCCTGTACACCTAAGCCCTCCAGCCGAAGCCCCACTTGCACCCTTGCGCCCCCGAGCCCTGTAGCAGCCTGGGCCTCCTCTGGAACCTGCCCTGCCTCTGCCTCCCGGCCCTCACCCGGGGGCTCTGTGGGGCACGGCTGCAGGTCGCAGGCCTGTCTGCCAACAGGCTTCACCAGCGGGTCACAGCCCCGGACGATGTCGGTGCCCTGGTAGCACTTCACGTCCCGCATCCTCACGCCCACGCCGCAGGTCTTGGTGCACTGTGAGGAGACGGCTGTGTCGGCCTCCCAGGCCCCAGGCCCACTCCCCTGGGGACGAGAACCTGCAGCCGGGGTTGCCCGTGCCCCCGTGCTGCCTCAGTCTCTCCAGCTCCACTGTGAGGGGACAGCTGTATCCTGCTGTGTGCCGTGACGCCAGCTGTCCCCCATCTGTGACACAGTGTTCTCGGTTGGCCCAGCCCTGCATCTGGGGAGCCAGGGCTCCACCCTGCACGCCCCATCCCGATGTTCTTGCAGACATGGTGAGCTATCCAGAGCACAGCACATCTACCCACCCCAGCCATCGTGCCCCACCCCACGCTCCTGCCAGGACCCCATAGGCCAAGGCTCCCTGACACAGAGACCCTGTGTCCGTCACCCGCATGTCTGCATCCCAAGCCTGGGCTCCCGTGGGTCGTGCAGCCGGTGTCCCCACAGCTCACCCGGCCCCCAGTTTCAATCTGCTCAGGCAGGGAGGCTGACAAAGTTGGCCAGAGGCCCTGGCCGGCCCCATCTGGAGGCAGAGAGAGGCCAGCTTGGCACCACTGTCCAGGGACAATCTGTCAAAGAACCTCTGATGTGTCCTGGAGACGGACGGGCTCCTGGCCGGTCCTGGCACCCGCATTTGTCCCCAGGGAGGGGATGGGACAGGGCAGCTTGAGGCACAGACATGGAACCACCACACAGGACAGATGACAGAGACCGGGCGCCTACTGCAACCTCAGTCTCACCTGGCCCCTCCTCACCAGATAGGGCACCCTGGTCTCTTCCCTGCTGTGGCTGAGAGTTCTGGGACCCACAGCTGTCCCCAAAGCATGGGGCTCAGCCTGGCTTCCCGAGACCCTGACCCCAGTCAGGTCTCACTGTCCTCTCCCAGGTCCCCTCAGCCACCCAGGAGGGACCCTTGCTGCTTTTCACGCCCTCCAGCTGGTGTCAGCTAATGGTTGTGCCTCCCCTCGCCTGAGGCTCTCTGGGAAGCCCAGCTCTGCCGCAACCTCCCAGTTGCCCCTGAGGTCCTTGGAGAGTCTCTCCTTGATGGTGACGCAGGATGAAGAGGAGGTCAGACATCACATACAGGGCAGGGCTGAGCCCAGATACCTGGGGACTGCAGGAGGTGCCCAGGCCTGGTACATATGGGCAGGGGCAGGACGCGTGAGTCCTGCCTCACGGACACCCAGGGTCCCCACCTGGTGGGCTATGGCACGGCATTTGATGAGTGGTGCACCCACACCCAAGCACTACTGCTTTGGTGACCTGGACCCACTGCAGACCCCTACCTGGACCAGCACTGTCCCGAAGCACAGGGCAGCTATACCCATGGGACATTCCACAAGTGCCACAGAGAAGGTTCTGGTCCCTACATCCACCTGCAGCCCTCCACTGTTTCTAGGGACCAAGGCACTGGCAGCTGGAGACCCTGGTCACCCAGCCAGTGACTCCTTGGGATGGCTTGGGCCCCGCCTGCCCTCCCAAGGACTGATGGCCTTGTGCAGCACCGCGCCAGATCCAACATGGGCAGAGACAGTGGGCAGCCCCGTGGAGTTTCTGAAGCTGGCCTCCAGCCACGCCATCTCTGGCCACCAGAGTTGGCAATATTGGTAAGTCCCAGAGCCTGGGACCGTGGCAGGAGTCCTCTGTAGAAGGGGTGGAGATGGACAGGGTAGCAGGGCTGCCATGCCCTGTCTGGCCCCTCCCAGAAGCTGGGGATACACCCACCTAAGGCTTCCTTTCCTGTCTGGGCTCCGTGGCCTGGGCTGGCTCAGGCCCTTCACACTGTCCCATCCACCGCACCCAGTAACCAGGAGGCCCTGGGAGGTCTCCCAGCATGCCTGTCCCTTCTCTTGAGAGAGGGCCCGCTTGGCACCCTCAGACAGACCCAAAGGAGGAGGCTCAGCCAGAGCAAAGCCAGGAGGGAAAGGCATGGCTCATGTGCAGACGGGAGCACTCAGCTCCACCCTGGCCAGCATCCTGAGCTGGGGACCCAGGGGCCAAGAAGCCCACAGGTGCACAGGTTGCAGACGGAACACACCTCACTGGTCATCTGTACCCCAACCCCCACGTCCCTGTCTTGGTTGTTCCCACAGAAGGTGTTGGAACATGGGCCACCACCACTCTACTTAAAGGCCACGGTCCAAAACCAGACAGGACGAGGCCTCAAAAGGAGGCCCAGGATGAGAATATGGGGGTGAGAACAGAGAAGGCTTCTCGGTGGTGAGGGGCACCTGGAGGAGGGGCCCGGGACATGTGGGCTGGAGAGCAGCCTGGGCCCTGAGGGCGCTCACCTCCGACCAGGGGCTGGTGTACCACCTGAAGCAAGGCCTCTCGAAGCAAGTGCTCTCAACAGGCGGCTTCCGGGCCAGGCCGCACTCCGGGCCGCTGCGCGTCAGCGGCTTCCCGTCGGCCAGCTCCATGCATAGGACTAGCCGCTTCTTCACGCCGCGCCCACACGTGGTATTGCACTGTGAACACCCACAGCACAGGTCAGTGGCCTGGCCAGAGGGCTGGGACACGCGCCACTGAGACACATGCCACTGAGATACATGCCACTGGGCCACATGCCAGGCCTCCGGTGGAAATGGTTCAGCTGACAAGCAGCCCACAGTGCAAGTGCTCAGATCGTAGGCAATGTGGCCAGGAACGCTTTGCTCAGTAGCCATTTGCCCCAAACGGATTTAATCAAAAGCAATCGAGCCCCAAACCATCTGTTTTGAAACAAATGTGCGAATGACAGTTTGGCCAGAATGGACTGAGCAAAGGAGTTTGGCCTGGGTGACTTGGTTAGCAGTGATCGGCCTGAGATGGCTGGGCGGAGGCCACTGGAGAGGGACTCATGGGAGACGGCCCCTGGGGGCCGGGGACAGCTGGTAGGAAGGACAGACCTGTTGCGACCGCAGTCCTGGATCCCCATGGCCCAAGGCCCACCAGCCCTCCCTGGCTCGTCCATTGGGAGCGAGGCCCGGGGACCCGAGGAAGCACGTGCCTGCTCGCTCCGGGAGACCCAGGATCCCTCCTGCCCTTTGGCTTTTCGTGTTTGACTCTCAGGATTTGCGGTCACTTCCGTGTTCTGACCCATCCTCCCATGGCCTCCAGCCTCTCAAGCTGGGCTCCGCACAGCCCCAGAGACTCACCCGCTCCCAGTCCTGGGCCAGCCAGTGTGCCGGGCAGTTCCGGTCCCCGCAGGGGTGGATGGCCAGGGGCTTGGTCTCGGCCTGGCACTGGGACTCAGGCACCACCCGGCCGTCGCTGGTCTTGCAGTACACGTGCCTGATGGTGCGGCCCTGCCCGCAGCTCCCGCTGCACTGCAGGAGGGGCCATGGGGGCTGAGCGCACCCCTGCCGGGTGAGCCCCCCACCCACATCGTCCCCCGGAGAGAGCAGCAGCTCCAGGGCAGCAGAGGGAAGCGGTTACTGTGGAAACCACTTTTTAAATAACGTTTCTGCTCTAATTACAGAAATAACACTCTCGATGCTAAACACACAGAGAAAAGCACAGCTCGCCAGGCACCTGTGCCCCCTGCCACCTCCTCCAGGGGTGACCTCAGCCAGCACCCGATGAGAGACAGGGACAAAGAGGCCAGCAGCCCCAGGAAGGGAAGACAGGGAGCCGAGGGCAGGACATAGGTGGACGCAGCGGCACACAGAGACAGGGAGGGAGACCAGAGGTGCAGACAGGTAGGGGTGCAGCGGCAGGAGAGGCGGGCGGAGATGGGGCAGGGCGGACAGAGGCACCGGAAGACAGGGACCACTGCAAAGAGCCCAAGTGCAGGCGTGGCGGCGCATGCCTGTCATCTCAGCACTTGGGAGGCTGAGGCAGGAGGGTCATTGCAAGTTCAAGACCAGCCTGGGCTACACAGGAAGCCCAGTGCCAGCCTGAGCTGCATAGTAGGACCCTGTCTCAAAGACACAAGAATAAATAAATTAAATAAAGAGCATAGACAGGGCCGTGCAGGGAGGGTGACCCCGCCACTTGTTCTTGGATCAAGGTCTGGTGCTTATGCCAATGACAAAGGAACCGATACCCACTGCCCCTCTCCAGAAGAGTGGGGAAACAGAGGCACGGCCGTCAGGTGCCCTCCTGCCCGTGTCCTCACCGGTCCCCAGTCTGAGACAGTCCACTGGCGGTCGCAGGGAGGCCCAGTACAATTCTTCTCCCCCACGGGCCGGGTTTTGGGATCACACAGCTCCTCGTCCTCGGAGCAGCGGATGTCCCTGGTCACCACGCTGCGCTCGCCGCACCTGGCTGTGCACTGGAGGGGGTGGGCAGTGGGCACCTCGCAGGCCCGGCCCGGCCGCCCGCCACCGCTGCCGGCCGCCGGCTGCTCACCTCACCTCGGACCACTCGGACATCTCCCACTGCGGCCCGCAGGCAGGGTTGCGGCAGGTCTTGCGCTCCTCAGGCCGCACGGCCTCCGTGGCCTCACACAGGTCGCTGTACACAGAGCTATCGAAGCCGGGCGACAGCATCTTCCAGCAGCGCACGATGCGGGACTGGTAGCCCTCGCCGCATGTGCGTGAGCACTCACTCCAGCTGCTGGTCTCCCACCTGTGTGGGGCAGGGTGGCGGCCTCAGTGCCGCCTCACCCGATGGCCCTGCTCCACATTCCAGATGCCCCACGCCCCCAGTAGGCCAAGCCGAACAGGAAGGCCTGGGGCCGAGGGGTCATCAGGAGCCCCACAGGGTGTTGGGGACCTGCTAGGGCTGAGCCCCCTTCCCTGCAGAGCTTGTGGCTCCTCCCCCTCCCCGAGTCCCATGGACACCCCAGGGTCCAGAGCTCCTGCTAGGAGCAGGCTAATGTGACCAGGGTCCCTGGCCTAATCTTCCACTCTGAGCTGGGCGGTATCAAGGGGAATCTGGGGTGCCCTGGAGAGACAGCCTGTGGGCCCTGGGGATCCCTGGGGTCTTCTGTCCTTCCAAGACAGAAGCCAGTGCGCGGGGTGCAGAAGCCGGAAGGAGAGGGTAAAGAGGGAGTGCCTTGCAGATGGCACATGTGCAGCTGCGGGCTGGAGCTAGGCCAGCATCCTGGGGTCCTGGCCTGAGGGTCCCCAGGGATGCTCAGGCCTAGGGCTGGGATGGTTCCACAGTAGCAGACAGAAGGTGCGAACAGTGGGCCCCGTCCATATGGGAAGGACCGCCCGTCAAGGCCTAGTTTAGGAATAGCGCTTTTCCAATCCTGCAGAGGTCAGCTGGTCTTTCTGGCGGAACTCTGCATAGCACCCCAACGCCCCACAGGGGTGGCCACAGCACACAGGCACACACCACACACACACACACACACACACACACACACACACACCATGCAGCCCAGCGCCCTGCGGGCCCCGGCAGCACCTGGGTTGGCACTCCCTCCCAGCGCAGAACTCATGCACAGGCTCGGGCCGGGTGAGGGCGTCGCAGTAACTGTCATCCACCTCAACGCCATCGTAGCGGACGCACATGGCATAGGCCGACATCACGCCTGGGCGAGGGCGAGGGAAAGGCTGTGAGCTCAGTGGGCACACGGACCCAGCACATAGTGCTGCTCTTGGGGACCAGACCTCTCCTTTCTCAGCCCAGCCCAGGTACTCAGGTCACCTGTCCAAACCCAGCCTGGCCCACAGACACAGAAGAGAGGACAGGCATAGCTGGGGTCACTGCCACTCACTCAACGGCCACCCACCAGGGGTGGGTGGGCCACGCTCCGCTAGCTTCCCGGGTGTCAGCTTGGACGCCCGTCCTGAGCACAGGTGTCTAGGGCTGCAGTTCACTGTTTCCTGGGGTTGGGTGGGACCTTTCTGGGCTCCCTAGGACTGGGTGCCCCAGCTTCAAACTGAGTATCCAGTTCCTCATCCTCCTGCACACACTGGCGCAAGGTGGCACAGAGCCAGCTCCTTTCAGGGTAAGCAGTCGCTGCCTTGGAGCCAGGCTGTTCAGAGCAGGGGTTTGTATGGGGAAGCCCTAGGGGGCCCTGGGTCTGCGGTCAGCGGCCAGGATGTAAATGAGAGACACCCAGCTCTCTGTGGCTCCTGGGGTCCCAGGAGGGTGGGCCAGCCGCTGTCACTCCTCTCCTGCAGCACCGGGCTGTTCACAGGGCAGATGGCCCTGGCCAGGTCCTCTTGGACTATCCAGGCTTCAGCGACATCAGCCCAGTGCAGGGGTGTGCATGGGGTTAGGGACCCACGGCCCCCAGGGCCGGGGTTAGGTATTGATTCCTCCTTGTTTGTCTGCATGGAGAAAGAGAGGCTGGAGCCCCGGTCGGTAAGCAGGCTCTCCAGCCTTAGTGAGCTAACCCCAGAACAGGTACTCCCTGTGGGGATGTGACAACTCAAGTGGGGTTCCCTGGACACAGAACAGCCAGGGAAAATGGCCCCCGAGCAGGTTCCTGCCACCCCATCCTCCCACACCACACTGCAGTGCCCAGGAAGAGGCACAGGAACGTTCTGAAGAGCCTGGCCTGGGCCCCCAACACATCCCCTGCGTGGTGCACTGCTGCTCTAGGAGTCTCAGAGAGGAACAAGATCCCGGCACAGCTGGCACAGGGGCTGTGGCCAGCGGCTCGGAGGGGTGGCGGCTGGCCACACGGCCAGAGACCAGGGTCCAAGAGCAAGGCCATCTCCATGCCTAGGTGTGTCTGTCTGTCCAGTGTCCCCACCCCAGGAGCCTGGGCTCCTCGTCTCACTTCTCCCCGGGTGGAAAAAAGGGCCTAGACTTGGCCGAGGTCCTCGATGGGATCCACCTCTTTGCCCCCATGTTTGACACCAACAGAAGCAAAATCCTCAGCCCTGAGGCTCCTCACTGCTCCCAGAGGCCCCAGCACTGGACATGAGCAACAGCAGCAGACCAGGGCACCTACGAGGGGCTGGGGTGGGTGTGGCCCAGCTGCCGAGTATACAACCCGGCGGGGCTCGCACACCAGGCTGGCTCCCCTAGGGGTCCAGGGCCAAGGTTCAGGGTGGGCACGCACAGTGCCCCGTGACAGCTTCGTCAGTACCTGTGGTGCAAGTGGCGCTGCAGGGCTCCTGGGACGACAGCTTCCACCGGTACATGTCGGCCGGGCTCACACCCGGCTTGCGTGCCTTGGGCCGGGTCCTGGTGAGGAGAGGAGGGTAGAGAGCAGTGAGGAGCTGGCTTCACAGCTCAGCCAGTCATTCTCCTGGGACCCCACAGGGAGGCAGTGGCCCCCAGGGGCAGAGTGGGACGGACTCCAGGGACGCCAACAGACACAGAGTCCTCCCCATCCTTCAGAGCCCTGGCGACCTCCAGGTGCCTGGCGAGGCCTGGACTCCTGATGCCCACTTTCCTTGCATTCATGGCCTTCTCCCCTCGCTGCCCGGGCTGTCCGGTGGACGCCTGCCTCCTACTCAGAAGGGATCTCAGAAGACTCGAGGTTCTGTGAATGGCCTGGAATTCCCTCCTACTCCCCGAAAGGACTCCCCCTGAGTGGGGACCCCAGTCACTGGCCTCTGTTGATCAGGGCTCAAGCCCCAGCTGCCGTTGATGCAGCAGCCACGCCTTGCACCGAGGCTCCGGTCCAGATGGACCGCACCGACCTCTGACCCAGCAAGAGCCCACTGGGGCCCTGCCAGCTGCCAGTTCACTGGTAGCCAGGCCAGGGACAACCAAAGCCAACTGTTGTTGGGCCTCTGGCTCCTTTGAGCCAGGCAGTGAGCCCAGGCCGCTCTGTCCCCCACAGGCTCTGCTTGGACCCTATGGGGGACCGAGGGGGTAACTCAGGGAATCTGCCTGAGACAGTGGGCAGTCCTTAGCCCTAGGGAGCACTGTAGGCTGAAGCCAGGGAAGCTGTTGGGATCTGGTCCTGCTGACCACTGCTCCGGTCCACAGGCCCCTTCTTAGCCTGGCTTGGGGACATTTCCTGGGCACCTCAGGGCTCAGCCTGTGTCCTAGAGCCTTACTTCTGCCATCCCCGGGGACTCTGATGGGACCCTCGCTGGGCAAGCACTGGAGCTGTTTGTGAAGCTGCGTAGGTGCAAATGGCTCTTGGTTTTGCTCGGAGTGGGGCTTATGCGTCCCAGGGGGACCTTAGAGAGCAGCGGTGCATTGATGCTCTGTCCGCCCAGGAAATGAGCTCTCAGCAGGAGGCCGGGAAGGCTCCCCCAGTGAGCTCGCCTGCCTGCGATGGGCATTCAGGGAGGCCAGCCCTGCCTGCCCTCAGCTCAGGGCGGGGAAGCTCTGCCTCACTGGCTCTATTTACAAGGAAAGGCAGCTTTAAACACGGGAGAAGGGCAATGCCGCCCGCCCGCACAAAGCTAGGGCTCTGTGGGGAGCTGGGCAGCCGCCTGGGGGGACCCATTCGCAGCTGCAGCCCCAATCCGGCTGGGCAGATCCACTTAGGAGGAAAGAACAGAGGAACCAACCCTCGCGCTCCATTCAGAAAATGTGGCTGTGATGGGGCCCACCCACTCCCCAAGAACAAAAGGGATGAAGAGCCTAGCAGTCTGCCTCCGCCACCGCAGTCCGCCACCCGAGGGCCGCCTCAGCTAACCACACGCTTGCAGCCGGTGAGCAAGTGACTCACTCTCCGCTCCAGGGAGGGCTGCGGGGTTCTAAACAACTCTTAGGGCTCACGCCCCCGCGGTATTTCTGGAGGGGCCGCCCACGCTCCCCTCTGCGGCACAGGGGCTGTGGGCACGCGTGGTGTGCCGCGCGGGAGCAAAGCCCTGGGCGTATTTGCACAACACTGCAGGGCTGGCTGCTTCCCGTCTCCAGAGGAACAGCGAGAAGAGGCCCTGGGAAGCCCTCCACCTGCGTGGGGACCGGGTTGCCGCTGCAGGCTGCCCTGTGACCCGCTGCCTGCCCGTGGCCTCTGGCTCCTCATCCCAGCTGCCTGGCTGAAGGCTGGCTCCTATACCCCCCGCACCAGAAGCTCTGAAATGACTGTTTATAAACGAACTGGACAGCCCTGCCTTCTCTCCTCCATCCGCTTCAGAGAAGAGTGGGGTGTATGTGTGTGTGTGTGTGTGTGTGTGTGTGTGTGTGTGTGTGTGTGTGTGTGAGACCAGACGCCTGGTCCCAAAGTTGTATCTGGTGACGCCTCCACCGCTTGATTGTTTGAAGCTTTCTGCAGAGATGAAAATAGCCCTTCCTTTCTGGGCTGCCCCTTTGATTTCTCCGGCTCCCCAGGCAGACACCACTTCCTGTGTTTGGACAAGCCCGGAGACACGGCTATTTTGGCCTGGTAGTTTCCCGGCGGCCTCCCCAGCGCTTTATCTCCCCAGACCATTTCTGGTCCCCTCTGGCAGCACCTTCTGGTGGTGCCTGGCTGGCCAGGGGAGCGGCTGCAGCTCAGCGAGTCAGGCCTGTCTTTCTGAGTGCTGACAGAGGGGCTTAGTGACAGACATGGGACCCAGCAGGGACCTCTGACAGGAGGTGCCAAGGAAACTGAGGCCAGGAGGAGGAGGACCACCTGCGCTGCTTCTCCCTGGCACCTTCAGGGATGGTGTGCCTGTGGCTTCGTCGTGCCAAGCCTTTCCTGCATGTCACCTAGGCCTCTCACACTCAGGGCTGGCTCCATGCCTGGTCTCCCAGAGCAAGCCGCGGTGGGGCCTTGAGGGCGCAGGATCAAGGGAGCAGCCAGTCCTGTGTCACCTGTAGGAAGCGGATCAGAGGCAGCAGCCTCCTCGCGTGCACAGAGCAGGCCACACGAGCCTTCCACAGTGCCCTCAGGTCCCTGCCAGCTCTATGCCCTGGTCTCTGGCTCACCAGCAGGCCACGTTATCACCTCGGGCCTTGCCGATAGGGGAGAAGTGGCCCAAACCCCATCGCCTCAAAGCAGCCCCCAAAGCTCCCACCAGAGCCAATCCCGAGGACCCTGGCCTCAGCGTCTCCAGCCTTGACCACCCCGATGTCCCCAACCCGCACTGTCCAGGGCCCAGTGTCCCTCTCCCGGTGGCTCTCACAGCCTGTCCCAGCTGCGGCTCCACCCTAGTCCCAGCTCCTGCCCTTAGTCGGGACTTCTGGACCTTCCCATGTCCTCAGCCTGGGGGAGAGGTGTTCGTGCCCCTCCTACTGTGGGCCCAGGGACTCCAGGGTGGCTGTCTCTGGGAGCCACAGTGGCTAGGATGGCTCTGGTTCCCCATTCCTGCTCCTGAGACTGGCTCAGAGGTATCAGCTGCGCGCTCAGCTTCAATAACAGGGATCCAAGTTGGGGACACCCGGGAAATCGCAGCAAGGGCCACCTGGCCCCCGACCCAGGCTCTGGCACACAGGGTGCCAGGTGAGTGGCCCCGTCCCATTCACCTTGGGGTCTCCTGGCCAGGATCCTTCAGGGAGACCCTGCCCAGGGCCATCTTGGGGCAGAAGCAGCCTACCTGGCCTTGTGTGTCCTATTCCCAGCCGATGCAGGGAGGCTGGTACTGGCATTGGGGAATGGAGCCTCGGAGGAGATATTGGTCACCCTGTCGCTGCTCAGCGCCAGGTAGGACCCGTTGACCAGGTAAGCAGCAGCCCCCTCGCCTTCCTCGTAATCTACATAAAGGCTCTCGGCCTCCGGGCTCTGGGGGGCGCCCTGTGCAAAGATGCTGTTTCCTGTCTGGTTGAGACCAAGCTCCTTGGAGTCAGAGCTGGTGCCCAGGAGCTGGTCAGAGATGGCATTAGCTGAGAGGAGCTCCTGGGAGGTAAGCCGCGGCTCCGCCTCCTGATCATCCTTGTCCCCTGCGAGCGCCGTCCCTGTGGCGTTGTGGCCTGCAAAGAAACAAGCAGTTGGACTTCAAGCTGCCTGTCCTGTGGGAAATGCAGAACGGGGTGCCCCTCCCCAGGATGAGGCAGCTGGGGTGCTCCAGGAAGGTCCTTTCTGCTCAGTGAGATACGGATGGAGCCAGCCAGGTGTGGAGGTCACAAATTGGACCCCAGCTTGGGCATCTTAGGGACTTAGTTGGACAGTCTCATAATAAAAGAAGAAGAAGAGGAAGAGGAAGGGGAAGAAGAGGAGGAGGAAGAAGAAGAGGAGGAGGAGGAAGAGGAAGAAAGGGCAGAAGAGGACTGCAGCAGGAGCCCATGTTAAGGCCCTGGGCTCCATGCACCCCCAGTTCTGAAATAAAAACAAGATCCAGTTTAACTAAGGTCTTGGGTGGGAAACACATGTGGGTTCCGACTGTTTTGAGGTCCATGGGCTCTGCAGTGAGCTAGAGGGGATCCCCCAAGTACATGCATGGGACCTCTTTGGAAAGAAGGTCCCAGTCTGTGGGATTAGCAAAGGACTGGGAGATGAAAACATCCTGGCCTAGGTTGGGGCCCTAAATGACCAGTGTCCTCCAAAGGAGAGGACGGACAGATCCCTGGATCCCGAGAGGAGGCTGTCTGCCACAGGCAGAGGCAAGAGGGGTCACTCTCAGCCAGTAGGCACCCGGTGCCCTTCCCATAGCAGCCCTCCAAGGCTGGCCATCCCAAGCCCAGGCCCTCCAGGGCGACTGGCTTTGGCGGGTGGCTTCCACGGCAGCCCCGTGGGCTCCTGGGAGAGCAGCACAGCCGTCCACAGCGCCCTCTGCTCTGTGAGCTCTGCCTCCTTGGTTCACACAGCCCCCGCTCAAAACTACTCGGGGAGGCCAGTGTGTGTGGGACAGGAGCCTTTAGCTGCGGTCCTCAGGCCCTAACAGTGAGCCTGCTGGCATGGTCCACACACTTGCCAGTACTGTGTGTCACCTAAGATGGCCCCACAGGAGGCCACAGCAAGTCTATGCCCACGGTATACTGCAGCAGGGCACTTGGTCCTCTGGGAATGTGGGTGTCGGGCGGGACCCTCAGCCCAGTCTCCCGTGGACACTCAGGGACCATTGCATACTGGACCTGCTTGCAGTGTGCCAGCAGCAAGCGTCTTCCCCGACCTCCTCTCAGCCTGGGAAGGGGCTGAAGTACCCTCCCCCAGGCCTCTGTCCCCCACAGCCCCACCCTGCCCACCACCCAGGAGGGCTCCTGGTTACCTCGGAAGCCCTTGCCCCCAGGGGGCCCCTGGCAGGCCCCATCTTCGGTAGGCTCGCACACCTCGTTGGTCTCCTGGCCCAGGCGGGGGCCCAGGTCCACCTCAGGACCCCGGGGGCTAAAAAGCCGGTTGTCCAGGCCCAGCTGCTCAGAGGAGGCCAGGTCATAGAGTGAGGCATTGCGCTGCAGGAAACCCAGGAGCCCAGTGCCGGCCAGCTCCTGGCTCTCGGCACTGGCGGAGGCCGAGGCAGAGGACGGCTCCGAGAAGCTGTAGTAGACCGGTGGGTGGCCACGGGCGGGTGGGGGCTGCAGCAGCGTGTACTCGAAGGTGATAGAAGGGCTCTTGCCGTTCTGGTTCCACACCTGGGGAGGACCAGGTGTGAGACCCCTGCCTCCCCCACTCCTGCCTGTGTCTGGAGGACCCAAAGCCATGCCCCCCTTACGCTGCAAGGCCCAGCACGTAGATTCCCTTGGGGAGGATCGGGTGTAGGTACCAAAGAGCCACAGAAGCCTCCCTAGGAAGCAAGCCACCCAGAATGCACCCTGTATGACACCGTCATCATGTACCAGGAATCTTACGTAGAGATACCGGGTCCCACCCCTGCCGACAGAGACCAGGCCCTGCCTCCATTCGGGAGAACCCTGGGGGTCAGAGCCGAGTGGCAGAGTTCCCCACAAAGGAGCCCAGCCTGTGTGGACACCATAGGCAGCCCCCAGGGCCCCTCTGCCACCGGCCCCGTCTTCGCCAATCAGCACCCCTGTGGGCCACAAGGCCTGCTGGGCAGTGGGCAGCACTCCAGGCCTCGGAAGGCACTGGTAAGCCAGCAGCAGACAGGACGCTACGTCAGTGTGAGGTGACATCTCAGAGCTTTGGGGTTGGCTGGGGGTAAGGTGGGGCCAAGAAGGTGCCGGGAGCCCCCGAGCCCACAGAGCTGGCGAGGAGAGCAGAGGGGCACTGTAGCACGGGGACTGTGAGAGGCAGCAGAGGGCCAGGACAGTTCCGTGCTACAGCTCCCAGGCAGAAAGGGCAGAGGAGACTCAAGGGCATGGTGCGTCTGAAGCACGGAAGCCTGGGACATAGACACCAGGGCCTGAGTCAGGAAGCTTGAAACCTATGAAATCATACGCCCTTGGCCTTCCGGGCCTCCCTCGGAAGCTGGTACACAGGTCTCCCTTCCCCCTCCTCGAGCCTCTGGGCTGCAGCCACCTCCTAGGACTCCCGACCACCAGAACAACAGCTTGGCTGGAGCCCCGCCCTGACCCTGTACAGAAGGCCCCAAGAAGGAAGCGTGTGACCTGGACCTACAGGCAGCTGGGGACATCCAAACTGACCAAGAACCAGTGCTGGGTAGCCCAGAGCCACATGGTGGACACTGGGAAGGAAAAGGGAGGGTGGGCCACTAGTGAGCAGGCCACCAGGGACTATGGCCCAACAGCACACTCTACTCTCCAGCAAGAAGAGAAATGTCATGCTGGGACAGCACTGAGCATCCTTAGGGACCAGGCTGGTGGCAGGGGAGGCTGCTACAGACCAGAGCCCCAGCAGCAGGTGTGGAGACAGGGGCCTGAGGTGATAAAGGTGCTGCAAGGTGGAAGCAGGGTGTACGCATGGCTCTCAGTGGGCCGCAGCGGCATGGCCGCTCAGCTCCCTGCACAGATGCCTCGGCCCTGGGCCACGGGTGAAGCACGAACACCCATGGGGATGGATGGGTGCTTCTCAGCCCACGTGACCGCCAGAGGTGGAGGTGGAGGATCAGGAGGCTGGGACAGGCGTCCCAGGCGAGGCCACTACATTTCTTCTTCGTGTCCTGAGGCAGGTTTCGGACCCAGGAGCCACAGAATGAGGGGCAGCTTGGGCAGGACCTGGGACGACGGTGACGAGTCCCCAGCGCCTCTCCAGAGGTGGCAGTGGTTAACCTGGTTAACGGTTCCCTGGAGAAATGGGTGGGTCCTGGAACCAGAGTCCAAGTCTTCAGTGGTAACCAAGGTCCTGGACACCATGACCGTGGCCTGGTGGGCTCACGGTGCACCCCCGGCCCACAGGCTCCTGTCCCCAGAGGCACAGCTGGTGTCAGCAGGACCCTCGTGCCAGCCCTGGAGCTGTCACTGTGACAGGGTGTGTGTGATGTCTCTACCCCAGCCCCACACGAGAGCACAGCCAAGAAGACAGTGCATCCCAGGGAGACGGCAGCGGCGAGTGCCCGCATCATGCCCTGAGGGCCAGGGCGGGGGCCTCACCCCCAGCGCATCTGCCACTAAGCGTGGCTGTGTGCTGCGTGGCCCCAACAGGTCCAGCTCCTGCCGCTGTGGGCTGGGCCGGTGCCCTTTCTGGAGCCCACTCACATGGGCACAGGCTGGGCACTCGTGGACTCTCAGCCTGAAGTGGATTTTTCTGTCCCCAGATGGGGAGGCCCAGAGCAGTGTCCATCCATGCAGGGTGGACGCCTGGGATGGACCTCAGCAGCGTGGTGCCTGCCTGGCAAGCACAAGGTGCCGAGCTGGATTCCTAGTACCAAAAAACAGAGCGCGGAGCACAGACGGCAACAACCCAGGGCTACCTGAATACCCCGCTCCCAGTCCTAACAAGTCACAGGGGCCACCCCTCTCCACAGGACACTATGCCTGGGGTCTTCTGCTTCGGTGGCATTGTGTCTATCTGACCAGGAGAGGTGCTGGGGGCCTTTGTGTCCTCCGGAGGCCAGGGACTCAACCCTGCAAGACTCAGGGTCCCTAACCCTACTGGTGGAGATCTCGGCGCTCAGAGTTTCCTGAGGCACTGTCTGACCACGTTTGACCAGGACACTGGGCAGTCCATCACAGGAGGTATGGGTGGCACCCAGGGCTGGGCACAGTCGGGCCAAAGGCCCAAGAAAGCTGCACCAGCAGGTGACCCGAGTGTCACCGCTCTTACAGATCCATCTCCGGCTCACAGACGGGACTGCTCAGGGGGATGATAATGACCAGGGGAAGGGTGGTGACAATCGCTAAACCGAACCCCAGCTGGGCCAGCTGGGCAGGAGAACAGAAGCCAAAGGGGGCTCTACCTGGTGACGCCCCTCAGAGAGGGAAGGAGGGAAATGCTCTAGTGCCATCTCCGTCTATACAGGTGACATCTTGGCCCAAAGTCAGACTGGCTTCTAGGGCCAGGCAGAGTGGGGCTGTGGGCCAGGAGCCCACAGGCAGCAACCAGAAGCCTGGGGCTGAGAGCCACCAAATAGCCACACAGCAGGGAGAGGGGCTGGCCTGATGACACAGGCCAGGCTCTGGCCTCGGTCACCTGCTGATGGCCCAGCACTGGGCCCGGTGAAGTGGCCACCACTCATGAAGACTGCTTCAGCCCCTTCCACGACTTGGAACCTCAGCTGGCTTAATTAGCGTGACACCTGTGGTACTGTCTATGCCCAGAGAGGTGCCCAGGGACGTGGCCCCAGCCCATCCTTCAGTGGGCTGCTTGAACAGGGCCAGCAACAGCTCAGGGCTCAGCCCTGACACCCCAGGGGATTCCCTAGGGCGTGGGGCACCCCGTGCCAGGCGGACCCCTCCCTGGACCAGCTGCACCCCAACCCCATGCCCTGCCTGAGCTAGCTTGGATGGCAGGAGGGCTGAGGCCTACACCTCACTCTGCCAGAGCTGCTGTCACTCCTGGGGCTGCTCCAGAGACCCCTGGCCCCAAGCCCTCCTGCACTGCACTTTCACCCAAGCCCTGGCCTGTGGACTCCTCCCCCAGGGGCCGGCCTGCCTCTGCGGCAGCTGCAGCAGAACTCAAGCGCACTCGACAGAGATGCCATGGCCCCCACAAGAGCCGGCTCCAGAACCGCCCTTCTGGGGCAGTCGATTCCTGGACAGGTCCTGCGTGTGTGCTCAGGGCCTGGCACAAGGCTGCGGAAGCGTGGTTTCTCGTTGCCAGTCGCAGCAATGCCCCGGCTAGCCGTGAAGAACACACTCTTAATTCTCCTGCGTCCCCTGCCTGTCCCGAAAGCCCATCCAGAGACCCTGAGCATCCTAGGGAAGCAGGGCAGGGGGACACAAGCACTGCCCTGGTCCCCACAGTGTCAACTGGGCCAGCTGGAGCTAGGGGCTATTCATGCCAACCATGGAGTGAGAAGAGGGGTGGGCCTCTGTCCAGACTTGCCTGGATCTCTGATCAGCAGAGGCCCTAGCAATGTCAGTCCACAAGGAGCTACAGTAGTGCTAAGAGACGAGCAACTAGAAAGAAAGAAGGAAGGAAGGAGGGAAGGAAGGAGGGAGGGAGGGAGGGAGGGA
>PVJA010024497.1:0-22133 GCA_004027025.1 Myocastor coypus | reverse complement strand
CCATTTATGAGTATGTCTCTTCCTCTTTACTTGGTAGAGAAACAGAATAAACTGCAAGAGGCTCTGGCCAATGGAGAAGGCAGCATCCTGTCTTTGTCTTATCATAGTTGCCTGGGTATTGGAGCGGGACCTTTCTTCCTATGCAGGTATGCAGGGGTGTGTGTGCTTGACAAGTGCTCTAACACTGAGCCACACCCCAGCACTTGTGTGTCACTGGGAGAGGGAGGCAACCATGGTGTGGTCCCAGTGAGGTAAAACAGCCACTGTGTCTTGGGGGCTGCCCCAGGGTGGGTGGCAGAAACATTGTGCATAGTGTAAGCATAAAAGCACTTGGGGCAGAGGAGATTGGAGGAGTTCCAGGAAGACATATTGTTGGAGGAGGTCAAGGGAGAGGGAGACCTGGCAAGTCTCAAGTGTAACTTCCAGGGCACTCCAGACAAAGGTTAGGAAGAAGTAGAAAGGCTAAGGACTTGAAATGGTGGCCGACAGAGTTGCACTTGGTTCCTCAGGCAAATGATATGATGAAGTTGTCATGGAAGAAAGACGGATCAAAGGTGGAGAGATCCATGCAGTGTGGAGCTGCAGATAAGCTCAGCTTACTAACTCTGAGGTCTCCTGACCAGTGCAAGAGCTCCAGGGCCTTGTGTGCCCATCAGGTGATAAGGTGGAGAGAAGCGATCACAACAGGGCTGAGGAGCTACAGGCGAAAGCTGTGGGATGGGCAGGACAGCTGGTCAGGGGAGGCACAGTCCAGGGCCAGCCAGGCTGGCACCTGATGAGGGATGAGTAACCAGGGTGAGGTCCTGCCCCCTTCCCCTGGCCTTTTCTCTCCCTTACCTTCCTCTCCTCTTGTTTCATCTTCTTTTCCCTCCTCACCCTTCATATTCCTCCACTCTTCAATCTTTCTTCTTCCACCCACACAATGAGAGCCATGAATCTTTGTGCTCTTGAGAACATAAATATGGTTGCTGTTCATTACTGACACTGCCCGGATATTTTTTTTTAACCTTTTTTTTTTTTTTTTTTTTTTTTTTTTTTTTTTTTTTTTTTTTAACTTAGAAGATGGAAAATGAGGGACTAGGGAGATAGCTCCATGGCACAAGTGGCTGCCTGGCAAGTGCAAGGTCATGAGTTCGAACCCCGGTCCCACACACACACACACAAAAGAAGATGGAAAGTGAAAACCAGTCAGACACTGAAGGTTGCTAAATTCAAGCTCTGCTTCAATTTGAATTTTTGTGCAAACAGATTTGAGGGTGGAAGCAGGGCTGAAGTATAAATGTTGCACTGTGGGGTACAATGCAGGACTAGGCATGAAGCAAAGGGGAGATAAAAAAGGGTGGAGGGGAGCTGACTGCCAGGATGGGTATTGAGCTGAGCCCAGCCGCAGCCTGAGTTGCATCTTGGGGCCATCTGTCCAATGGAAGAATGAGGAGTGAGTTCATTGACCTTTCCCATGGCCGTAGGTTTGGCCTGTAAGGTATTGACTTTCTCCTCAACTTCCAGCAACAGCAAGCTAGTTTTCATGACTCAACTGCCATGTTAGGCTTGACTTAGGGACTTTGCTCTGGGTTCTGTGAGTGGCACTGCTAGTCCCAAAAGCAGTGGTTGAAGAAAAGAAAGAAGCAAGCCCAAGTGGATGTTGAGTGGTATCCAAAGGGTACCTTAATGAGGACAAGTTGTCTACTCTAAGTCATGAGTCTGAGAAACCTGTTGCCAAGGAAATATAGCTGGTAGCTGAAATCTTTGGTAATACCTGTAGTCTATTGTAAAGTAATATCCATGACTAATGCATGTCTTTTGTCTATCTCAGGCCATTCTTTGCAGTAGGCTTTGTCAGAGAGGTGGAGGTTTGTCCTTCACTAGAGATATGGAGAGTGGCCAAGGGCTACCTTTAAATAAACTCATTGCTCAGTCATCCTGCAAACTGACAGAGGTTTACAGTGTCCCAGAGGACAAAGGGAGGCCTAAGTTGGCATCATTTGGGAATGATGGTTGATGCCTTTAGACTTTTGTGGAGTGGCCTGGCTCTAAGAAGTCATTTTGTGAGAAAAACGGACCTTGGTAAAGGAGAGATAAAGCAGTCTTGGTAGTTTTTTTAATTTTTTTTTTTAACCCATCCTTGCCTTTAACTGAACTGTACAGACAAATGAGATCACAGTGGAGGTAAATGTTAAAGGCAAACAGGGAAATGCTACCCAGCAACCATCTGGCTCTTATACCACCTCCCTCTCTTCTGCTGCTGTCTCAGCATCCTCAAGACAATGCGCAGGAGCCAGTCCTTGATGCTCAGCAGTTTGGAAGAGCAGCCCGGGAGGTGGTGTCTCTGAGAGAGCTCCATTCTGACATGTCACAGGAGGTCAGGTACTGAGCTGTCCTGTGAGGACTTTCAGGAGAATATCCTTGTAACAAATGCTTGGCCAGGAGGTACAATGATCATTTTATGCTATTTATTTATTTATTATTTATATTTTAGGGAAGGGTCTACAGAGTCTACAGGGTCTCACTACTGGATTGGAATTGTAGGGGCTGGAGAGATAGCTCTGTGGCACATGTGCCTGACTGGCAAGTGCAAAGTCATGACGTGAGTTTGAACCCTGGTCCCCGCCCCCCCCCAAAAAAGTCAGTGATGTTTCTTAACAAGTATAGATAAATTTGCTTGCTTAGAGAGTAATTAAGGGCTCTCTTGCCGTGATTGTCCATTCCCAAGTCTGAAAACAGTGTCCTGCTTTGTCATTTTTGTAGCTAGAAAGCCTGGTTGGAATGACTCAACATGCCACAGACCCATGGAAGAGCCTTATTTTGCCCACAGAAGGAAGACATGAACTGGGAATAAAGAAATGATGTGAATGGAGGAGACTCAAGAAATCACTGCTCGGGGCCCCAGCAGGATGACTCAGTGGTCTAAAGCTCCTGCTTGGGAAAGTTTAGGCAGCTGCAGGGACCGTGGTTCGATCCCCTGCACCACATGCTGCGCCAGCCCTGCCCTCAGGGCAGGCTGAGCTGGCCATGAAAATAAATAAATAAACAAACAAAAGTTCCGAAACAAGAAAAATAAATAAATTCTTAAAAAAAAAAAAAGAAAAAAAAAAAAAAAAAAAAAAAAAAAAAAAAAAAAAAAAAAAAAAAAAAAAAAAAAGAAAGAAAGAAAGAAAGAAAGAAATCACTGCTCCAGCATTCTGCAGATGGGTGCTCAGGAAGCCAAACCCTCTGAAGGTCAGAGGCTTTAGAAGAGGCGCTGATGCTTTTTTATTGCTTAAATGAGTGAGTGCTTTTTAAAATGATTGTTATGCCTATGGAATCAGCTTAATTAGGACATCTCAGTCCCTCAACTTTACAGATAAGGAAGAATTGGCTGAACTTTAGGCTCACTCAACATATATCATCTAACTGTGTTTGTTCCATGGGCTATTAAGTCATTAACCACTTCTGATATAAATATCTGATATATATATATACACATATATATATATGTGTATATATATATATGTATATATATATATATATATATGCACATATATATATATATATGTAATTATTTTTGGGGGGCCGGACTAGGGTTTGAATTCATGACCTCACACTTCTCACACTTGCCAGGCAGGCACTTGTGCCACTGAGCTATCTCCTTAGCCTCTCCTGATCTTTTTTTTTCTTGTTCAGGACTTTTGTTTGTTTATTTATTTATTTATTTTTATGGCCGGCTCAGCCTGCCCTGAGGGCAGGGCTGGCACAGCATGTGGTGCCAGGGGATCGAACCGCGGTCCCTGCAGCCACCCAAGCTTTCCTAAGCAGGCGCTTTAGACCACTGAGCCATCCTGCCAGGCCCCGCCTTCTTATCTTAATTTTTCTTTTTCTTGGATGTTTGTCTTTTTTCATCCACTACTTTCCTACTTATTTTATTTTTGCTATAGTTCCTCTGGGTCATACAGTAAGACTGTCCAATGGAAAAATACCTGATATATTTTCAACTCCTAGGCTCCTTTCCTAAGTCTCTAAGTTAGGATCTCTCTCCCTGTCCTCTCCTACTCTCTTCTGCCCCCTGCCTTGCTTATCCTCAGGGGCTTTTCTTAAATAGTCCCTTGAGGGGCCAATTTCCCCAAATGCTTGCATGAAGGGCGCAGCGAAGGAATGCAAGAGACACCAGTTTGCAAATGCTTGATGGTGGGGGTGGTGGCTGGGAGGTCAATGCCTCCCAAGGAGCAAAGACAAAGACACTCAGAGCCAGTGACTACTTACCAGCCAGGGTGGGAGCACACAGGGTGCTTTTCTTCAAACTTTGTAGAAGCTGTGGCAGAATGGTCAAGGTTAGCATCATAAAGGAAACAAGCCGAGATCCTTCCCCACACCTGGGGGCTGATTTCCTTGACTAGAGAAAGGTGATTTCTGTATTCCAAAACCAGCCCACAAGTAGTTAGGGCAAGGAAACCCTTGGACAGATACTATGCTAATTTACAATTCCTCATTCTCAACAACATTTCAGCCTTTAAGAGGTACTTTCTCACCCAGGGTGATGGCATAGGCCTGTAATCAGAATGCAGAAGACTGAGGCAGAAGGATTGTTAACAAGTTTGAGGCCAGCCTCAAAGCCAGCTCAAGGCCAGCCTGAACTGCAGAGCAAGACCCTGTCTCAGAAAGACAAGCAAACAACCCAATGAGTCATTTGCTGCAGTGGGAAGTACTGATAAATTGACTTATATTAAATTTAAGAATTTCTGTTTATCAAAATGTGCAATAAAAAAACCTGAAAAAAATTGATGCATTCTGGGAAATTCAAAGGACTTTTATCACTCGATAAGGATAAATAAATAAATAAATAAACCCTGAACAACTTTATCAAAGAAAAGTAGATATGAGAGTCAAAGAAATACTTTGTAAAAGAAGATACTCAAATGGTTAATGTGCTAATGCAATGGTGTTCTTTTACAAAAGAAAGAAAGAAAGAAAGAAAAGATTATCCTACCCATTAAGACATGATATTATTGCATAATTAATATGAAATGCTAACAAATATGATTTTTGTGTTGTTTATTGCAGGACTGGGGATTGATCTCTGGTCCTTATACTTGCCAGACAAGCAGTTATTCTGCTGAACAAATGGAAAACTCAAATTCTCAGTTGCTCCTGTTTCAAGTGTAAATTGACATAACCACATAGAATGATATTTAGCATCATTCAATAAAGTTGAATATATGCATATCCTACTGCCCAACACCTATAATCCAAGGTATACAGTGAATATAACTTGTATAAATGTCCTGCTATGTACAAATATTCTCCTAGCATCAATGCTCATAATCATTTCAAATTGAGCATAGTTCAGTTGTTGTTTACCAATAACAAAATCGGTAAAAAAAACATTGTAATATATCTTGTAATTGAATATTCTAAAGAAACAAAAATTGAGCTTTGCAACAATACAAATGATTTTCAAGATGTTTAAAAAATATTAAAAAGGGCAGGAGAAACTCAGAACCTGGCAAGCGTAAGGTCTGAGTTTGATCCTAGGTACAAAAAGAAAGAAAGAGGGGCCCGGTGGGATGGCTCAGTGGTCTAAAGTGCCTGCTTGGGAAAGCTTAGGCAGCTGCAGGGACCGCGGTTTGAGCCCCGGCACCACATGCTGTGCCAGCCCTGACCTTGGGGCGAGCTGATCCGGCCATAAAAATGAGTGAATAAACAAACAAAGGTTCTGAAACAGGAAAAAAATAAAATTTTAAAAAATTAAAGGGCCTGGCGGGATGGCTCAGTGGTCTAAAGCCCCTGCTTGGGAAAGCTTGGGCAGCTTCAGGGACCACGGTTCGATCCCGGCACCACATGCTGTGCCAGCCCTGCCTTCGGGGCGGGCTGAGCCGGCCATAAAAATGAGTGAATAAACAAATAAAAAAAAAAAAATTAAAAAAAATAATATATTATATATTATTATATTCTCTTCCTCCATTTCCCACTATGGTGGCCTCTGTGGGGTCTGTGGCCAGAGTTCAGATGCTGTTCTTTTTTTTTTTTTTTTTTTCAGATGCTGTTCTTAAAGAGCTACGGTTGTGTGCTTGGCCCTGCTTGTTGGTCGCCTGAGTTGCCAGAGTAGAGGCTGACTCTGTGTATGGAGGTGGGTGTGCTTGTAAGTGTTTACAAAGATCTCCATCATGTCCCTGGTTGAGTTCTGAGACAAAGGAGGAGAATCTTTAGTGACAACATATGGAAAGGACTGCAATTATCACAGTTTGAAGAAAGCATTGAGCAAATAGATGACTTCAACCATTGGATAGCCATCAATAGTAAGGAATCCTGAGAAAAGAAAATGTGATTTAAGCCGGGCGTGGTGGCGCACGCCTGTATTCCCAGCACTCGGGAGGCTGAGGCAGGAGGATTGGTGCGAGTTCAAGACCAGCCTGGGCTACAAAAGTGAGCTCAGGACCAGCCTCAACTGCATAGAGAGACCCTGTCTCAAAAAGACAAAAAAAAAAAAAAAAAAAGAAAAAGAAAATGTGATTTACAGAGTTAGAAGATTGTGACCTTTTAAATTTGCCATTTTTAACAACAGCAGAATGAGACAGATCAGGAAAAAGAAATAAAGATGCATGTCTCACCTACAGACCAAGGTGGAGAGCAGAAATGATACTTGAGAAAGCCCAGCTATGGAGCTGGGGAGATAGCTCTGTGGCACAAGTTCCTGCCTGGCAAGTGTGAGGTCATGAGTTCGAATCCCAGTCCCACAGAAAAACAAATTAATTTTTTTTTTTTTTTTTGCTTTTTGAGACAGGGTCTCACTATGCAGTTCAGGCTAGCCTTAAGCTCACTTTTGTAGCCCAGGCTGGTCTCGAACTCACATCGATCCTCCTGCCTCAGCCTCCCGAGTGCTGGGATTACAGGCGTGCGCCACCACGCCCGGCTAAATTAATTAAATTAAATAAAATTAAGTTTAAAAAAGAGAAATCGGGCCTGACGTCTAAAGCACCTGCTTGGGAAAGCTTAGGCAGCTGCAGGGACCGCGGTTCAATCCCTGGCACCACATGCTGCGCCAGCCCTGCCATCGAGGCGAGCTGAGCCGGCCATAAAAATGAGTGAATAAACAACAAAGGTTCTGAAACAAGAAAACAAAACAAAACATTTAAGAATCTCAGTAACTCCAAGCAAGGTAAACTACTTGGAGATCTACATAGAAATACTATAGGGGCTGGCCATGGAGATAGCCCTGTGGCACAAGTGCCTGCCTGGCAAGTGCAAGGTCATGAGTTTGAACCCCAGTCTCACTAAAAAGCAACAAAAACAAAAATATATATGTATATATATCTATACACACACACATATATATAATAGGGGCTGAGGAGATAGCTCAATAGAATAAGCACTTGTCTGGCAAGTGCAAGGGCAAGGGTTCAATCCCTGGTTCTGTTGTAGGCAGCTAACTTAGACAGAAATATTATGGGCAGTCAGACAGGGCCAGGTCCTCAAGGAGACAAGACAGCTTTACAAGAGGCAGACACTCCTGCGGTGGACCTGACCTCAAGACAAAAGAAGAAACAAAGAGCCACATCCTTCCCTAGGTATGCACATTAGGGATTGATATTCTAAATAGGTATCAATCACCTTAAGAGCCTAAATGAGCCAGTAACCCAACCCCCAACAGGAAGAGACCCTGTTCCTATTCAAGACTGCTTGTTATGTGACACCCTTCCCCACTCGGTATTGGTTTTAATCAATTTTACCTGAACAATGGTGCTTGTAACCTCATTGGTTGACCATAGTTTTGTCCCACCTCATGCCCACCCAAGCGAGTTTCCATGGTTTCTACCTTAGACCCGCCCCACGGCATGGTTTTGCACTATAAAAGGCCCCGAAGAGATAGCTTCCTGGGGGGATAACCCACTCAGGACCCCGGTCCTGTCTCTGAGACAGGAGCTTTCTTTTTCTCAATAAATATGTTCTGCTCATTATCTCCATTCATTCCTAAAATTCATTCATCAGTTTTAGAGAACACAAACTCATCCCAGGTACTTTTCAGGTTGGGGATTGGTTTTCCCTGTATCATTTGGAGGTTCCCTGTTGGAGGTCATCCACCCCAGATCAGTTTTTTCTTTCTGCATCAGTTCCACTGGGGGGAAAAAGAAAGAAAGAAAGAAAGAAAGAAAGAAAGAAAGAAAGAAAGAAAGAAAGAAAGAAAGAAAGAGAAAAATATAGTTAAGTTGTTGAATGTCAAAGAATCTCTGAAGCAGTATGAGAGTAGAAACTCATCACATGCAAAAGGTCTTCTATCTACAATATTGTTGAAATGTTTACTTGATTAAGATGTCATAACAGTTGGGTGTGGTGGCACGCGTCTGTCATCACAGAACTTGGGAGGCTGAGGTGGAAGGATCACTGTGAGTTCAGCCTACATAGGGAGACCTTGTCTCAGAAAAGCAGCAGTAACAAAAAATCAAGATGCTATCACAGTTATAAATATGTAAGTATTCTATTGTACAACATAAGATAATAAAACATCTAGAGATAATTATATTCAAGTTGGTAAAGGATATCTAAACCAAAAAGTATAGAAGGTTAACAATTACAATACTGAGAGGAATGCCTTGTTCATGGAATGGAAGACGATATAAAGAGACCAATACTACATAAAGCAGTCTACAGAGCCGGTGCAGCTGCTTTCAAAATTCCAGTGGCCTCCAGAAATTGAAAAGCAGCTGTGTCTCATTTATTTAAAATCATAAGGGATCATAAAATAATTTCAGGGGCTGGGGAGATAGCTCCATGGCACAAGTGCCTGCCTGGAAAGTGCAAGGTTGTGAGTTTGAACCCTGGTCCCGCAAAATAAAATAAAATAGAACAGAGTAGAATGGAATGGAACGGAATGGAACGGAATGGAACGGAATGGAACGGAACGGAATGGAATGGAATGGAATAGAATAATAAAATAAAATATTTCAAAGCCGAAAATAATTTTGAAACAAAAGAATAAAACTGAATAACGCAAATTTCTTTTAAAACTACCTACCAGATGGAGATAGGTCAGTGATAGAGCACTTCCTTAACATGTGGGAGGCATTAGATTTGCTTCCTAGCCCAACAAAAGAACAAAATGAAAACAAATAAACCTTGCTACAAAGCTACAGTAATCAAAGTAATAGTGGCAAAAAATATATAAATGTTTGTTGAGAATAGGAAAAGACACTCAAAATCATTAATCATTAGAAAAACGCACATCACATCCACAGAGGGATACCATCTCTTTCACACGTGCTTGTTTGTAATTGTAAAAAGTAAGCTTTTGTGGAGGCGGCGTGGTAGCGAGTGAGCTGCAGGTTAGGAGCCACCGCAGGACAGGCATGTCGGGAGTTTCCTCCGCTGTTTGACCGCGTATTGGTTGAAAGGCGCATAGCCGAAACTGTCACTGAAAGAGGCATTATGCTTCTAGAAAAATCTCAAGACAAAGTGCTGCAGGCAACTGTATTAGCTGTGAGGTCCAGCACTAGTGGAAGGGGTGTAGAGATCCAACCGGTTAGTGTGAAAGTGGGAGATAAAGTTCTTCTTCCAGAATATGGAGGCACCAAAGTAGCTCTAGACGATAAAGATTATTAAGAATGTAGAGATGGTGATATTCTTGGAAAATATGTAGAGGGAAGTAGGTCACTGTTTTATTTTGTTTTTGCGAGACCAGGTTTTGAGCTCATGATCTTGTACTTGCCAGGCAGGCACTTGTGCCACGGAGCTATCTCCCAGGCCCCTAGTAAATCACTGTTGTAATGGCATCACACACTGCTGCCCATTCCACTGAAGTTCTGCCCTCTTTCTCTTTTCAATTTTTTAATTTTTTTTTTAAAGAATTTTTTATTTTATTTATTTATTTTTTTGTTTCAGAACCTTTGTTTATTCACTCATTTTCATGGCTGGCTCAGCCTGTCCCGAGGGCAGGGCTGGCACAGCATGTGGTGCCGGGGATCGAACTGCGGTCCCTGAAGGCACCCAAGCTTCCCCAAGCAGACGCTTTAGACCATTGAGCCATCCCGCCAGGCCCCAATTTTTTAATTTTTAATTTAATTTAATTTATTTATTTCTTGTTTTAGAACCTTTATTTGTTTATTCACTCATTTTTATGGCCGGCTCAGCCTGCCCCCAGGGCAGGACTGGAGCAGCATGTGGTGCCAGGGATCAAACTGGGGTCCCTGAAGCTGCCCAAGCTTTGCCAAGCAAGAGCTTTAGACCACTGAGCCATCCCACAGGGCCCCTGCCCTCTTTCATCATGTACATAATTTCCACGTCTCTTTTATAATAAACTGATGATGTCTAAACTAATGACATCTATTCTAAAGTTTAGTTTCACTGTACTGGTGTAAACATTTCCAAATATAACATGTAAAGGAGTGTATAAAAAAAAAAAACAAAGCAAAACCAGGTTTTATGTGGATATGGCACAGTGATGCCCCTTTGTGTTGTTAGTGGAAACATAGGTGGCACAGGAGTTGTGGAAAATAATTTGATGGTTCTTCAAAAAGCTCAACAGGTGCTGGGGATTTGGCTCAGGGGTAGAATGCTTCCCTAGCGAGCTGGAAGTCGGCACCAAAAAAAGAATAAAACCTCCTGTAAAAAACAGTTCCACCAAAAGGGGCCTGGCGGGATGGCTCAGTGGTCTAAAGCGCCTGCTTGGGGAAGCTTGGGCAGCTTCAGGGACCGCGGTTCAATCCCTGGCACCACATGTTGTGCCAGCCCTGCCTTTGGGGCGGGCTGAGCCGGCCATAAAAATGAGTGAATAAACAAATAAAGGTTTTGAAACAAGAAAAAAAAAAAAAATAAAATAAAATAAAAAATTCTTTAAAAAAATCAATAAAATGAAAAAAGACCAAAAACAAATAAGGTAATAGTGTGCCAGGCATGGTGGCACACACCTATAATCCCAGCACTCGGGAGGCTGAGGCAGGAGGATCTGTGTGAGTTCGAGAACAGCCTGGGCTACAAAAGTGAGCTCAAGGCCAGTCTGAACTGCATAGCGAGACCCTGTCTCAAAAAGACCAAAAAAAAAAAAAAAAAAAGCTCAACAGGATTGCCGTATGACTAAGCAATTCTAATCCTGAGTATATGTTCCAAGGAGTAAAAAGGAGGGACTCAAACAAACATTTGTTGCTGTTCCTACAGCATTGTTTGGAGTATCAAAAAGTAAAATAACCCTAATGTCTATCAACAGATAGAGGGGAAAAGGAATTTGTTCTGTAAACACAGCAGAATGTGATTTGGCCACGAGAAGAATGAAGATAAGGAAAACTTTATCCAGCATGAAAGAAGCCATATACAAAATGCTACCTGTGTCGTACTCCATTCTCATAAAGTAACTGGATGAGGTAAGTCAGCTAGTACAGAAAAGTGATAGGTGGTTCTGGGACTTTGGGATAGAGGGGAAGCAGAGTGGCACTGTGTTGAGTTTGGGTTCCAGGCTGACGAAAAGGTTTCAGAACCATATAGAGGCGATGTTTATACCACACTGTACGTGAACTTCATGCTACAGAATTGTTCACTTAAAAATGGTTTTCTTGGGCCCGGCGAGATGGCTCAGTGGTCTAAAGCGCCTGCTTGGGAAAGCTTGGGCTGCTTCAGGGACTGCGGTTCGATCCCCGGCACCACATGCTGCGCCAGCCCTGCCCTGGGGCGGGCTGAGCCGGCCATAAAAATGAGTGAATAAACAAGGGTTCTGAAACAAGAATAAAAAAAAAATAAATAAAATTAAAAAAAAAAAAATGGTTTTCTTGGGGCTGGGGAGATAGCTCTGAGGCACAAGTGCCTGCTGGGCAAGTGCAAGGTCGTGAGTTCGAACCCTGGTCCCACCAAAAAAAAAAAGTTTTCTTTGTGCTGGTTGAATTTTATTTTATTTTTTTTATTTTTTATTTTATTTTTATTTTATTTATTTTTTCTTGTTGCAGAACCTTTGTTTGTTTATTCACTCATTTTCATGGCCGGCTCAGCCCGCCCAGAGGGCTGGAGCAGCATGTGGTGCCAGGGATCGAACCGCGGTCCCTGAAGCCGCCCAAGCTTTCCCAAGCAGGCGCTTTAGACCACTGAGCCATCCCGCCGGGCCCCTGTGCTGGTTGAATTTTAATAAAACAAAAATGATTGGCTAAGTCATTTTTAGGACAGGGACTTACTCTGTCGTTCAGGCTGTCCTTGAGCTCATTATGGAACCCAGGCTGGCATCAACCTCCTGGCGATCCTCCTTCCTCCACCTCCTGAGTGCTGGGCTTACAGGCAGGCACCACCACCAAACCCGGCCTGTCTAAATTTAAGAATGGGGGGGGGGGGCTGGGGATTTGGCTCAGGGGTAGAATGCTTGCCTAGCGAGCTGGAAGCCCTGGGTTTGGTCCTAGGCACCAAAAACAAAAGATAAGCCTCTCGTAAATTTAAGAACAGGCAAAACAAATTTTTGGAATGTGAAGATAAGGTAGTAGGTCTCATTGGGGAAAAGGGTAAGGGAGAGTGAGAGGAGGCATGAGGAGGGGTTCCAGTGGACTCAGATTCAAGTCAAACTGGCAATGGTGATGCCCGCCTGTAATCTCAGTTATCAAAAGCTGAGGCAAGAGGATTGAGAGTTCAAGACCAGACTGGATACTATAGCAAGGCCCTATGTCCTGCAATTATTGTATAATACAATACAATATAATACAGTAAAAAATAATCCAAATCAGAGCCCACTAATACCTCACCTTTGTTCACCAGGACTTGACTGTCAGATGCCCCTAAGCCTAATACTGAGTATTTGTACTGAGCTATTGTCAGAGTCCCTTCCCGGTTCTCATCTCAGCCTAAAAAGTCTAAACTTACAATCCTAAAACCATGTTATTGGAATTCCACCAAGTTAATTCCAATCTACCATTGCCAGTGCAACTCACGGCAATAACAAGACACTAAGACATATATATATATATATCTATTGGGGAGCCAAGGGGCCCTAAGTCTAGCCATGAAGATGGCTTTCCAGAACCAAGAGGGTGACTCAGGGCTGCACTCCGGTTTTATTCACTGGAGAAGGCAAAGTGGCTTATGAAAGGGAATTGTGGGAAGAAGGTGAGCACTGTGAGCTGGGCTAGGTAGGAGGCCTGTATTCACCTCTACCATATTCAGAGAGGATATGCAAAGGAAGTAGTTTGTATTACATTATTGAGATAGTATCTAATATTTTCAGGGTCTGGCGCTTCAGCTCTGATGTGTAATCTTTCAAGCCCCAGGAAGTCATAGCCTCTATCTTGAGGTTTGATCTCAGCTGACACTGTGGAGCCCTGGCTCTTCGTCCTGTTATCAGGGAAACACGCGTGCCATCTTCAAAAATTACCACCAGCACCTTGGCTGGGCCAATATACACTGCTTAAGGCCAACTAAGAGGATAATGAGAAGTCCTAGCCAACTCTGTACATTTCAATACAAGGTAATAGGGTCAGGCTCAGTCACAATGGAGACAGCTGCTTTTCTTTCAAGGAGAGCTGCTCAGGCGGTCCTGTACAAGCTTTATCACCAGCCCTTTTCTTCCTTTTTACTGAGAATGGAGTATGGCATTTTGCTGATGCAAAAGATGCTACATGACAATGAAGTCACCACTTAAGACAGACTGACTCCTGTGTTTTATTTTGTTTATTTTATTTATTTTGCGGGACCAGGGTTCAAACTCACGACCTTGCACTTGCCAGGCAGGCACTTGTGCCACAGAGCTATCTCCCCAGCCCCTAACTCCTGTGTTTTTTTTTTTTTTTTTTTTTAACTTTTGTTTGTTTGTTTGTTTGTTTTTATGGCCAGCTCAGCCTGCCCTGAGGGCAGGGCTGGCTCAGCATGTGGTGCCGGGGATAGAACCGCGGTCCCTGCAGCCGCCTCAGCTTTCCTAAGCAGATGCTTTAGACCACTGAGCTATCCTGCCGAGCCCCACTCCTGTGTTTTATAATCAACTAAAACACATCTTTTAGAAGCCTAAGCTATGGAAAGGACATTTTTTTCTTTCTACCCTGGACTTTCCCATCATAAGCAGGAGCAACGAGGACCCTGCTGCAGAATACTGTGCCTCCGCTTATGAATTCAGCCTCCACACCCAGACTCTGAAGCTGGGAGAATTCAGCCTGGACATGCAGACTTTTTTTTTTTTTTTTTTTTTTTTTAACCAGAAAATAAACACCAACTTTATTAATACAATAAGCAACAGAAAGCACTTCTAAGTTTTCTTAGGAAAACCTGAAGCCCACACCACCTGGTGGTACATGATTAAACGCTTGCATCACAATGACTGTTCTGACAGCTCTCTGCCACACTCTGGAGGGTCATCAAAGACAACTGCCATCTAGCTGAGCTGCTGGGGGCCATGCTGGGCACTGGGGGAGGGAAGGCTTCAAAGTTAGCCCTGTGTCACATGACCGGAAGGAAGGGACTCCTGCTTCTTAGCTCCTGGAATACAGAGAACACATCAGTGTGGAGAACAGCCTTGCTTCACAAGAGTTAAAGAAAGCCATGGACTAATCTATCACTTTTCCCTGGGTGGCTGGCCAGTGGGACTCTGTGAAGAATCCTCTTCTGAGCCCATTCTGTCCCATGCCAGGGAGAGGGGAGGGTGGTGAGGTGGCAGCACAGGGGCAGGCAAGTGTGGTAGGCGGGCCCACCTCTGTGGTGTCTTTTCTGGCAACTGCAGCAGCTTGATGTGGAAGGCAGGAGCCATCTGCCAATCGCCTCTTCTTAAAGTGATATTTTTTGCATTCATAGAAGAGGTCTGTCTTAGAGCTCCCCAAGCTGACGATCTTCAGGCAGCCTTCTTGGTCCTTCTCCTGGATGGTGCACTCTTTACAATAATAGGCAACAGAGACTCCTGGGCCTCCACAGGTGAGGCAGCGCCTCTGGCAAGAGCCATAATTACACTTGTCGCGTATTTGCACCAGGGTGCAGGGACGCACATTAGAGTCACAGATTACGTACTTGCTGGCACATTTTTCACAGTCTGCTGATGGCAACGCCAGCTTGCTTGGTGCAAAAGATCAAATTTGGATGAAGCTTAGCCATAAAGACTACACAGGAGGGCTGCCGGAAGCTTTGGAGACTTCCGTTTCTTTTATTTTTATTCTTTTAAACTTTTTTTTTTTTTTTTGAGGGACCGGGGTTCAAACTCATGACCTTGCACTTGCCAGACAGGTGCTTAAGCCACTGAGCTATATCTCCAGCCCCTCTCTTATCAGTCCATCGTCTGTCATCTATAGTGATGCTATTGATGACAGTGATGCGACTGTCTACAGTGGCACTGGGGTTAGCACATGGGGCCTTGTGCATGTTGGTGAAGGGCTCTGCCACTGAGCTATATCCCCAGTTCATCTATTTAAAAATTATTTTACTTTGACACAGGGTCTTTCTTGGTTACACAGGCTGATTTCTAACTTGTGATCCTCCTGCTTCAGCTTCTTGAGTTGCTGGGATTACCGGTATATGCTGGGCTGATGTTTTGGTTTCTTGATAATTGGAGCCTTTTGAAGAACAGAGAGTTGCCATTTTGGTTGCCATCATTTGAGCTGTAGGCTGATATTGTTGTAGGCAGCTGAATTAGACAGAAATATTATAGGCAGTCAGACAGGGCTGGGCCCTCAAGGAGAGAAGATGGAAGACAAGGTGACTATACAGCTTTACAAGAGGCAGGCACCCCTGCTGTGGACCAGACCTCAAGACAAAAGGAGAAACAAAAGTAACCACATCTCTAGGAATACTCATCAGGCCTTGATATTCTAAATAGATATCAATAACCTTAAAACAGCCTAAATGAGTCAGTAACCCAACCCCCAACAGGAAGAGACCCTGTTCCTATTCAATCCTGCTTGTTATGTGACTCTCTTCCCCATTCGGTACTGGCTTTAATCAATTTTATCTGAGCAATGGTGCTTTGTAACCTTATTGGTTGCCCATAGTTTTGTCCCACCTCATGTCCACCTAGGTGAGCTTCCATGGTTTCCACCTTAGACCGGTCTTACTGCAGTGATTTCCTCTATAAAAGTCCCTGGAAGAGATAGCTTCTGGGGGACACTCACTCGGGATCTCCCTGCTATCCCTCTCTTGGACTGGAGCTTTCTTTCCCTCAATAAATATGTTCTGCTCATTACCTCTATTCGCTCCTAAAATTCACTCTATGGTTTTAGAAAACATGAACTCATCCCAGGTAATTTTCAGGTTGGGAGATCAGTTCTCCCTATATTATTTGGAAGTTCCCTATTGCAGGTCATCTACTCCAGATCGGTTTTTTCTTCTTGCCTCTATATGTGGAGTGGATTTATGTTCAGTGTTCAGCTGTAGAGTTTCACACACCTGGCGTGGATGTTGAAAGAACTCAAAGCTCCTGACACACCTGGAGCTGCGCAGATTGGTCCTGCTGACTTACTGTGAGCAGAAGGAACACACGCAATGGGACCTTGCAGAGTCTCCGTAGGTGAGGAACGGAGATGACTTGCAGGATTTGGACCGTACAGGGAGGTGGTGGTGGGGCAATGGGCAGACATGGGGTTCTGCCCAGAATTGGAAGCTGTTAGGAAGCAGAGCAAATTCAGCAGCTGGGCGTCTTAAAAGACCTTCGGTGGAAGGCAAGGAGGGAAACAGTGCTAGCTAGACTCAGCCCTCGTTTTTCCCCGGGAGGGCCGTGGGCTTTCTGTGGCTGGACAATGTTCCTGTTTCACTAGTGTTTAGACTGGAGATGGAATTTTATTTTTGTCCCAGTCCTGCAGAGTCACAAAGTGTCCTTGCTTGACACTGATATCTTGTAAAACTACTTTTGTTCAACAGGACAGGAATTCATTATGAGCCCCAGAGGAGTACTGGCCACGTGGAATCCCACTGCCGGGCCAGCCCTGTGTGGAGGGCTCAGGACTGCTTTTTCTTTCTTCAGCAAATGAAAGGGAGCCACAACAGAGCAGTTTAAATCAGGTGATATATTTTCCATTTTGTTACATAAAACAAGACAAAACTGCAGTATAACAGCTCTCTTTCACAGATAAGATGATTTTGTGAGCAGAGATGGGAAAGTGGCTTTTGTCCCCTTTAGCTTTGTCCCCTTCAGCTTTGTTTCTTGACTTCAGGTCTAATGTAGCTGCTGGGGATCCAGCCATAACATTAAAATTCTGTTCAGCAAAATGAGGAAAACAAGATGATGCCCTCATTCATTGTTTTTTTTTTTTTTTCTTGTTTCAGAACATTTATTTGTGTATTCACTCATTTTTATGGCTGGCTCAGCCCGCCCCGAGGGAAGGGCTGGCGCAGTATGTGGTGCCGGGGATCGAACCAGGGTCCCTGAAGCTGCCCAAGCTTTCCCAAGCAGGCGCTTTAGACCACTGAGCCATCCTGCCAGGCCCCTCATTCATTGTTTTAAAGGAAATTTTCTGATACTTCATTTGTCAGTGCTTGACAGGAGACAGAGAGGGTTTTGCAATGCAGTTGGTTGGTGGCAATAGTGTCGCTTGATTGACTTTCTCTTATGAGTTAAAAAAAGGTAGCAGTTGGTTACTGGAGTGCTACAAGTGTGGCTATGGGATAATCGACTGCCACACTGAGTTCCGTGAAAGGTGATGCTATTGGCTATTGTCCTATGCAAATAGGCCTCTCTCGGGTGCAGCAGCAGCCAGTTAATTATGTGAGGAGGGCAGCTCCTTTTTGGTTTTTCCTTTGTCACAATCCTGAGAGTTCAAGTTTCCAGAATGAACTCTCTTTTCGGCCTTTTGAAGTTTTGTAGTTGGAGGGAAAAGAATGTGGTGATTCAGGCGGCCAGGTTGCTAGGCTGCCCGGCAGTTCACCTCCGGCTGCGCGGGGAAGAAGCCCCTGCGCTCCTGGAAATCGCGAGCTTAAAAACAAATTTAAAAAGTCATGTAAATTTACTTTTAAAAACATTAAATCCTTCGCTTAGAAGAACAATCTCTCTTTCTTTCTTTCTTTCTTTCTTTCTTTCTTTCTTTCTTTCTTTCTTTCTTTCTTTCTTTCTTTCTCTTCCACAGGTAATAAAGAAGAATAAAATTGTAAACATGAAGTTCACGTTGGCACTGTAGCTATGTACAGACATCTGGACTGGACATGTGAGAAAATTGTAAAGAATTTGGAAAGGTTCAAAGGCTCAGGTTATTAAAGTTTTAATAATCTTTTCTGCAGGGCTAACCCCCCGCTATTCTTTCAGTGTAGTAGAAAACAAAATATCGACAAAATTGTAGTTAATTAGCACTGACTCTTCCTTGGAAGCCCTATAGAAATCAGTGGAGACTTTTTATAGGAGCTGAGAACTTGAAGCCACGGAGCTGGAAAGGTACAACCTCCTTTTTATTTAAGGAAGTCAGGATTTTTGTTAGATTTTTAACGGACTTGGATATTTGTTTCTTTGAAAAAATTTGCCCATTAATTCATACAGTTTATTGGAAAACACCATTTTGCAAAGAATTACCCATGAAAGTAACCTCATTTAACATAACTTTTCCCCATTGGTCAAGAAGAGCATAGCAGAATATTTTCTGATGGAGAAGGGCATGTCTTTAATTGATAGCATTTTTTTTAAATAAAAGGAATAGCATGCCCTTACACTAGAAATATAGTGAAAGTGGTAAAAACTGATTTCTGATCTGAGTAAAATGAAAGTCTTGTATTTTATTTATTTATTTATTTATTATTTTTTATGGCTGGCTCAGCCTGCCCTGAGGGTGGGGCTGGCACAGCATGTGGTGCTGGGGATTGAACCAAGGTCCCTGAGGTTACCTAAGCTTTCCTAAGCAGACACTTTAGACGACTGAACCATCTTGCTGGCCCAAGTTCTTATATCTTAGACATGACAATGTTGCCATTTTTCTGTTTGAAATCAGTTTCCTTTATGGTCATCCTAGAAGTGTACTGCCTGTCCTTACATAATGCAGCATGTGTCTGTACTACCTGTTGCGTCAGACTACATTTAGTGTGTGAGCTGTTTGTGGGGGTGTGTACATGTGCAGGAAAACACAGCTGTATGAAGTTGCATGTGTCTATCTGCTTGTGCAGACACAAGCACTCCTTCCGCTGTGAAAGAATTTTCCTCAGTAGACTCCAGCTGTGAGCACTGAAATATGATTTACAAGAGATGATGTTTGGAGTTGCTTTAATAGGCTAAGTGGTTCCAAATGCAAGTCCCTATCACAGACTCCCAGGCTCTTTGCGAGACTAATTGACTTTGCTGTAGAGTTTTGGCAAAGCTCTTATTATTTTTACTACATTTTCCTTTTTAATAATGTAAAATTGAACTAACTTCTAAAATTCAAGTTCCCCTTTATGAGTTTGTTAGCCCTTCCTTCACCAAATTAATGACTGACTAGGCAAGACAGCCAGGAATACTTACCGCTCTGGGCATTTGTTAATTGGTTGTTCGTTGGACTATATATGAGGTAAAATTATTGCTACTATAAAGCAAGGAGTGTAAAGGAAAAGTAGTGATATAAATATGGAGCTGGAGGAGGCAGGGTGAGCTAGCGGTGTGAAGTTCTGTTTTTCTGCTAGATGGTTCCCCTAGGATGCCTGCAAATGCTAAAAAATAAAACTTGGGCAGGCCAGAGTACAACCTAAAAATTCAGCTTGATAGCTCTCAGAGACACACTCTCACAGTTTTGCTCTTTCTAAAGCCCTTATGATAAACTTTTTTTGTTTCATAAAGCAAAGCTAGGCTCCTGGAGCACATAAGTAGTAAAGTATATTTAATCTTGAAAATTGCTGCAAAAGGAGTTTTCACCTCTGGACTGGGAGAACGATTAGGAAGAAATAAAAATTCCAAGACTGGAATTCCTGACCCTTCAAGAATGTGAAGTGTACATTCATTCCACTTCTCTATGGCTGACATTCCTTGGAAATTTTCCTTGGAATATCCTGGGGAAAAAAATCTCAGACTCAGAGACAGAGCCCTGCACTCAGGTTCCTGTTGTTCTGGCTCTTCCCACTTAGATTTCTCTAATTTTCCTCCTAAATGCCCATCAGATGCTACTTTAACTGATGCTTCAAACTGAGAAAAGGGTTTGGCTCACATTGCATGAGTTTCCAGCAGTATCAGTAAGGCATTCCTAGCTGGGCTCCATTCACAATGGTAATGGAGACCTAAGAGGCTGCACGACTCATTACCAATTACCAGCTCCCTGGGCCATCCGGTTCTCTGGCAAAAACACTTCCGATGAATTTGCCTTGCAAATTGAAAACATGCTATCAACAGCAACAAGTCCCAAAGATGTTTACCTTCACATTCCCAAAGGCAGGCTAGTGCATATGGATGTTTCTGTTTAAGGAGCAATGCTCTAGATTCCCGTCTGTTTCCTGGATTGGTGCCCTTGTTCCAAAGGTGCTGTTCTAGTCTCTTGAAGAGAAGAAATGAAGCAGCAGTGTGAAGACTCTTTAGGGGTTCTTGCCCTTGCTGGGCGATGCATTTTCAGTGAAGTCTTAGATCCTCTGACCCCAGATTGGGCATGAGCTTGCAGAGTGCACTTGGACACAGAGCTCTTTCATTTCACAAAGGGTGCAGGAGCCTGGGACGTCACCCTGTTGAAGGTCTCCTTTACAGATGAGTAAAATGAGGTTCCAACTGCCTATGTCACTTCCCCAAGGACATCATGGTTAAATGTAACGGTTCTGCTTTCCTGGAAGCACTATGCTTTTTCTTAGGTTACAGCCTCAGTCTCAGTAGTTGTTCATGATTGACGCATAGACAATAAGACATCAGACAGGAATTTATAAATCTTTTCTGAAGCAGAGGTTGAGCCATAGACCTCAGGGGAAAAAATTAATCCTCTCAACCTCATTTTATAGGTGTACCCACAGACTTGTCAAAGTACCATTGGAAGTAGCTTTTTGCTTTGTCTGGAGAGATCGATTAAAGTACTATATAATGTCCTGATGGCTCTGTGCTCAGGAGGTCCTGTGGGTTCCACAGAGACTGCGGAAATGTAGATAACAGAGATATCCAAGAAAACCCTAGGGATGCATCCTGGGAATCAGTGTTCTTTCTTTAACTGCTTATCTTAAATTCAGAGGGTCCCCTTCACCCATAAATTAGAGTTGAACGTATTTACTTAGATTATATGTCATAAAATTCCAAGCTCTACTCAGAGGTCAAACATTATGAGCAAGTCTAAAAAAGAAACTTAACTCATTGTGAATTTTGTTTTGTTTGTTTTGATGGTACCATCATTGTGAATTTTGGATTAAACAACAACATCCATTATTATCTGGCTGCCAAGAAGAAGGGATTTGACAAAGGCAGAAGCCTGCAGCCCACTCAAGGGAGGCCCGTTTCACAGAGGGCTATCCAGAGTCCATAAAGCAAGGCAAACTTGTCAATGTGCCTCTCAGCCTGGTGCCTTTGTGATGAAACTCAACACTCAGAGTGTGATACAAAGTTTGCAAGAAAAAAGTATCATATAAAATGTTCCTGAGTGGGGGGGGGGAATAAAAAAATAAAATAAAATGTTCCTGAGACATAGGAGTAAAGATGCTTGCTGAGAAGCTCAGAGCTCACTAGAGACAGCTCCCAGAGCTAGTGCAGTGAGGGGCTGCAGTTCCACAGCTCCATCCACGAGGCATGTTCTGTCCTTCTCTTGCCACCTTTAGCATCCCTTAGGCGCCCTCTTTGTGACCTTACTGAGCAAAAAGGATGTGTACCAGGTGCTTCACTTTGTGACCCAGGGGTGGTTTGGAAGTTTTGCTTCTTGTTTTTTTTTTCTTTTATATAGGCATAAAGTCCTTGTAATAACCTGATGAGAGTATTCCAAAGGATTTCTCACAGTAGGGAGTGAGGAAAAGTCTTCATGCAGTTATCTTAGTTAAAGTGTTTATGCTACTATAACAAATGTCTATAGAACACGTAGCTTAAGATTGCAAAAATCCATCTCTCCTAGTGCTGGGGCTAGGAAGTTCTAGATCAGAGGATGTGAGGATTTGCTTCTGTGAAGATCTAGTTGCTGGTTCCAAGATGGCCATCTTCCTTCTGTATCCTTACTGGTAGAAGATGTGAGTGAGCTCTCAGGGGTCACTGATCTTATTCTTTTTTAAAATTTTATTTATTTATTTATTTATTTATTTATTTATTTATTTATTGTTTCAGAATCTTTATTTGTTTGTTTTATTCACTCATTTTTTTTTTTTTTTTTTTTTTTTTTTTTTTTTTTTTTTTTTTTTTTTTT
>PVJA010024496.1:6451-24361 GCA_004027025.1 Myocastor coypus | reverse complement strand
ATAATGTAGACAGTTCATTTAGCCACTAATTTTTTAATGATCTATTTGCAGTGATGGACCTCAGCATATTTATGATGTATAATAATCCTTAATATATAGTAGGTGGTACTGAATGTTAATAAATTATCCCAAAGCCCATTTCTGCTCACCTGTTCTCTTATCTCTTTGTAATTATGTTCAAGTTCCTCTAGGACTGGATATTCTGTTACTGTAGATTGAGAGATAAATAAGTTTTTGCAGAAGAGCCAGTGTCTTTAATGCACCTGAGTGATGCCATTTGCTTTCTTTGCATATTTCTAACAAACAATCATATTGCAGTTCTGTTCACATACAGTTAGATATGATTCCAAAATTGGGATCTTTGGACTGATCACATTTAGAGTACTTTTGTAATGGCCTTGATCATCTGGGATAAAACCAAGAAAGGTGGCGGACTGCCATTTTCACCTCTACAAAGAATATGCTCAACGTGTATTTTCATAAGCTTCAAACCATGGCTATCACTTTAGTATTTGCAAAAATGTTCTAGACATGTCCTCTTATAGAATTATGGACAGCTCATTTCAGTTTTCAGTACACTATATTATTTTGAAATATCAAAATAGACATTTATCAAGGTTCCCACATAGGTGTTATCAAATTCTGCAATTCTATAAAAATTAGCAGTAAGTACTCAATTATTTTATTACATGCAAATGTAGAGTGGTCTACATTTTGAGCAATTATGTTAAAGTTCTATATTTATTGAGAAAAGATGAGAATTTTCACCTTTGATTAGGCTAAATTGCATGTTTCAAGGACCTCCCAATTAATTATAACTGTAATAGAGGTTTTCATTAGTGTTCCAAAGAGGCTAAATTTAAGCACATTAATAAATTAACAAGATTAAACTTTTAAACATGTGAGGGACCATGAAAAGTTCCTGATTATTTTCAAAAGATTTAAAAAGCAGACCAACTTTGCAAAGTAAGTTCTTCCAGGTTATATATTCATGTGCTCTCTAAAATCCATGTTAAAATTTCATCACCAATATAATGTTATTAAGATGTCGAGAATTTTTTTTCAAGGTGATAAGTCCATGAGAATGGATTGTCATAGCTAGAAGTGCTCTGACTCTTAGCTTGAAGGCACCTACCACATTAAATTCTGGTTTTCATTTCTTTATTTGTTTATTTATTTATTTATTTACTATTTAGATTTTTTAGAAAATGCTTGGGTGAAGAAAATTCTAGGCAATAAACATAGAGAGGACTGGCAAGATAGCTCAGTGGACTAAGCACCTGCTTTAGCAAGCGTGGAGACCAGGGTTTTATCCCTGATCCTGAATGCTATGTTGGTCCGTCCCTGGGGCACGCTGAGCCAGTGGCCCAGACCAGGTGTGGTGGCCCATGCCTGTACTTGTAATCTCAGCACTGAAGAGGTTGAAAACAGGGAGATCACTACAAGTCTGAACTGCATAGTGAGACCCTATACCAAATTTATAAAATGAAAGCAAAAATAGTAAATAAACATAGAGAATGTTTCATAGAAATAAGAAATGATGCGATCCTGCAAGTTCCTAATAAATAGAAAATAGTGCGATTTTTTATTTTTTTGTGGTGGAACCAGGGATTGAACTTAGGCTTTACACTTGCTAGGCAAGCACTTATTCTACTGAGCTGTCTCCCCAGCCCCTAAATAGAAAGTGGAAGAAAAGCTTCTGTGGCAGTAAAAGGTAGTGTCCTACCCGCTGCCGGTGAAGGCAAGGAAGAGTTTGTAATCACTACCACCAACGACAACCTGCCTTCTCTGACACAGAATTTATACAAAGTTTCAATGGATTGGAACTTAAGACAGAGAAGACTAAGAGATAACCATTTTTTCAAGCTTGAATAGCTGGTGGAACCCTGACACCATTGAGGCCAACCTTGAGGCTAGACACAATGTGATTAATTTCAGATGTGCTTAGTTTGAGGTTCCTTAAACTATTTAGCTAAAGATTTCCCATCAACAGTTGGGTATTTAGATATGATGTTTAATAAAATTCTCAATACATGACAGATGAAGGTAGAACTGAAAGGTGAACCATTTCAACTGAAATTAGCTTTCTGAATATAATCAGAGTTGCTTTACCTCTTATAAAATGTTATTTAGTTAACTATATAAGGTATACATAAAATATATGAATGCTATATATATATACTTTAAACACATTACATATACATATAACAATATATACTATGAATAATCAACTTGTGCCATATAGTATATATGTATATATTTTTATATATTTACACATGCACATCTACATATGTGGTGTCTTTTGAATACTGAGAGTCAAACTTACAACCTTGTGCTTATCAGATTTATTGCACTGCTGAGCTAAATCCCTGATCATTCATATATATATATATATATATATATATATATATATATATATATATAATATATATATATGTAATGTTTTCTATGAGAAGCACAGTTGGAGTTTAAATCAATTGATATAGACACAAGTCTTTAGGAATAGAACCACCATAACTTTGTTCACTAGTTAATAATACAAAAATAACACTTTTAATGAGTGATGAAGAAATTGCATGTAAAGGTGCAAGTAAGTAGTAGGAAAGGGTTTCCCAATTTCCTGCTCTCACTCTCTTTTCCTCTTTTTCAAATATTCACCATGTGCTGGACAATACATTTCTTAGGATCATTAGTCTTCTGAGATGAAACTACAGCTTTCTCTACAAAGTTCTGGAGAAGAAAACACACATCTGTGCCTTGTCTCAGAGGAGAATTCCAAAACAAATTAGGGTTGATTTTGAAGTTATCCAGATCCTAGAAAAGAAAGAATTTTTGTATTATGTAATTCTACATCTTCCTCAGGGAAAGGAATAGATTTATTCTGTGACTCTCTCAGCAAGGTCGGAAACTCCAGGGCTAGTATGAATTCTCCAGGATTCCTATCAGTGCTCATTTGAGCTTCTTGATTCTGTGATTTTAGGAAGAAAGCTAAAATTCTGTTCATGCTGATATAATTTCATATATTTGTTGACTAAAAGAAAAATTTTATATTATTTTGTGTAGATTTTTGCTATGCTAAATAATTGAAAAGACACAGAAGCTATTTGGCCCTCTGTCTCCTCTTTTAGTAAAAGAAGCAATAGCTTGCCAAATTTCACAATGAATAGAAAATGTTATCTTTTTTGATATTTGCCTGGTTAGTCTTCTTGACTGGGAATTGTTTTAGTTTGAGTTTTTGGTTTTAAGAGTTACATTCATTAAACTGAAGTAAAATGTTGGTTAAAGTAATCCTTCTAACATCTTCTTAAATGACTGTTGAGTCAGTCCACAGATATTATGATCCAGATTAATCAGGACTTAAACAAAACAGAAAATTCTGAATGGGAAGCTAGGGTCACTCTTACCACACACTCATCCACACAATACCTGTATCCATATGCCTACACATACACATGTACCCTAAATGAATTCTCAAATTGGAATGCTTTTGTATTTTGTCTACACAAACGATTGACCAAATCTTACAGTGCTCATAACCTAAGGAGAAGCACATTGTTACTTATTGTGTCCATTGCTCATTGCTACAAGAGCACTGAGATCATGAAATTCATGCAAAAACATTTTCTTTTTTTCTGAATGGTATCTGTAGAGAAAACACTTGAGCAACTCAAGAGCAATAGATGTTCATTAGAAAAATCGATTGAGGAAATCAATGGTAATTTGACTTTCACCTAGGAGAAATGCAAATACATTGAGAGACAATATGATTAAAGTGATCACCAAGCAGGCAGGGAGGACAGCATCATAAACAGTGCAAACTGCATATGACAAACACGGATATTTGCTGGACAGTAGTGTCTGACCACTAGGATGCATTCAGCATTCAGAGGACACCACATAAACACCAAACTATTTTGGGTCATATTAGTAGACAGTGACTTCAGCAGTTTGATGATACATAACTCAAACTGCAAATTTTTCTACTGTCTTTTATACTGATGACATTCCATTGTTTATACTGGGGCCATAATTTTAAAGATCTGTTTCTAACAATGTTAAAGATTTTAATAGGAAGCTAGAGGTTTTATTCCTTCTTTCACTTATGTTTTTAAAATTATTTAGTCTAGAAGGTCTCACTACACAGATCAGACTCTTAGTGATCCTCCTATTTTCAGCCTCACCAGTACTGGGAACACAGGTGCATGCCACCTGGCCAGCAAGACACACTGGGAATCGAACCCCAGTCTGCATCTGCATAAGCAGGTGCTGTAATCTATCTGGCCAGCCCTCTTTCACTTCTTTTGCTTTTTAAAATGGATTTCACTGGTACACATAAATGGAATATGTGGACTAGGCTGTGTTGTTTTGGTAGTGTATTCACTGAGTTATGTTTGCTCAATTTAAATATAACTGCTCAAATATTAATAATTTCTTTACGATGAAAATATTCAAATTTTTTTTTTTTTTTTTTTTTGTCTTTTTTTGAGACAGGGTCTTGTTATGCAGTTCAGGCTGGCCTTGAGCTCACTTTCGTAGCTCAGGCTGGTCTCGAACTCGCACCGATCCTAATGCCTCAGCCTCCCGAGTGCTGGGATTACAGGCATGCGCCACCACGCCCGGCTGTTCATTCTTTTTTTTTGTCTTTTTGAGACAGGGTCTTGCTATGCAGTTAAGGCTGGCCTTGAGCTCACTTTTGTAGCCCAGGCTGGTCTCAAACTCGCACCGATCCTCCTGCCTCAGCCTCCCAAGTGCTGGGATTACAGGCGTGAGCCACCACGCCCGGCCTGTTCATTCTTTTTAAATGCACGTTATATAACTTAAATTTTATATTCCTTTAAATATAGTACAAAAGACTGTTTATTTGACATGTTTAGATATGGACATTGGTTGATGTTCTGATATTTTACTTAATTTTTATTAGTCTTTGATTTGTAGAAAAAACTGTGGCTTCACAGCACTATTGAGCAAAAGCTATAGACATCCTTCCCAATATCCATAGCCTTAACATTTGACAATGCAGTGTTATACTTGTTAAACTTGATAAATCTAAATGGAAACATCATTATCAGGAAAAGTTCAACATTGGCTAGGATTCACTTTTGTCATCTTAACTTTTATTTAATTATTTTTATTTATGCAAGGCTAAGTGAAGCAATTTTGGAGAAAGCGATAAAAATGCTGAACATGTGATTTGGAAGTTTGTCTTACTGATATCACCCAGAGGATATTAAACAGTCTACAAAGTTTTTAAGTTGTTTAAAATAATTATACATGTATAGATGTATGATTTACACGTGGATGATTCTTATAAAAATAAGCTCAAATATCTTTTGGATTTTCTAACAAGAAACCACCTGAAAATTTTATTGTCAAATCTGAAGATGACAGACATAGAATAACGATTATTTATGAAGTTATTCATGTGTCATATATTTTTTAAAGGAGACACACTGACCCAGATTCTTAATAGGCCATTTGTAAGTGTCTAATATATAATTTCTTAACAAAATAGTCATCTATTGCAATTGACCTTTGAGAGGACCACCCCCACAAACACACAAGACTGTATGCATACACACAAAACCAAATGCCTTTTTCTCCCTCTCTTACTCAAATTTAAAATGAGGGATTAAACAAAAAAGAAGAGAAAAAGTATGATTTTCTCTCTCTCTCTGACTCCCTTGTTTCTCTCTCTTTCTTTCTCTCTCTCTCTCTCTCTCTCTCTGCAAATTGCTCATGGTTGGAAAGACTGGGAAATATTTTTTAAGACTTAGTATTGTCTATGCCCATTAATCTTGTTTTATGCAATGTGAACAATTAGACACATGCAATAAAACTAATGGCTTTGTTGTATTTGCATGATGCCAGACAATGTATCCAACTCATGTCTCTTTCTCATCTCAGTATTTTTATCTGTATCTCTAGGATTTTGCACTATGTGAATGTTAGGTTGGTGAAGGGTTGGTCAGAAGGATTGGTTGTACATGAATTTCTTCACCCAGTGTATTGGAGAGCTTTACATTACTGGCCACAGCTCTGAGCAAAAATGATTTTATGCTATACTAACTGAAACTTTATTTTAGTTTCTTTTATAAGATTTATGCCCTCCCTAATTAGTGTCAACTGAAAGAAAGGCCATTTAACAATGAAAAGTTTGAATAAAAGTCTTTGAAAGAATGATTAGGTTTTTTTGCCAGAAAATTATGGCACAACTTCATCAGTTTCCAGTATTGTACATGCCATGATTATTACCTGATTTTATTAAGCAATCAGTGACGAATTTGATTTTTTTTTTTTTTTTTTTTGAGTACTACTTCTAGTCTGGCCTCATTTGAACTAATCTTTGCATCTCAATAAGAAAGACAAGAGCAATTTCTTGATTAGTTCTATTTTCAACTATGTCTATCCTTTACAATTATTCATTTAACCCTGGTATCCTTTTGGCCTGCCTTGGACTACATGCACATTCCTATCATTGCAAATCAAGGGAAATGAGACATAATTTGCCCTCAGTGTTCATTTAAAAAATTTTCAGCTACAAGTAACTAGCACCAGCTCACAATAATATGCTTCCATTTGGCTTTAGACCCTCCTTTTCTTTTCATTTACTTTATGGAGCTTGACAGTCTTTGTTACTAAGTATCTTTGCTACTTTGCCTGCTAGAAGGTTCTTAGCATTCCTCTACCACTTACCTTGTCAGCATCCCAACTCCTACTCTCTGTGAGCTGCACCATATCAAGGGAAGAAAGTTTCTGAATTAACCTAGCTAGCTGGAATAATGTAGTTTTCTACTCAAGATAATTTTCTTGCAAATGAAACAATCCTAATTTCAGGTTTTTTGGAAAGAGAAAAAGACCCAATGAAAGGAGATTCTATTTAGAAATTAAGAAGTCTTGGTAGTTACCTTAAACCTTATTTATTTCTGTTTCCTCCTCTGTAAAAGTGTATCACAATGGTTGCTTTCCGGAATCTTACCAATATTAAAAGCTGTTTAGTATCTAAAGCTCTACAAATAGTACATATCTTGAATTAGTTAATAATTAATGTAAGAAATTGATACTTCTATAATTTTAAGTATATATCGATGAGATTAGGAAGGTGTTTTGGACAGAAATTCGCTGTTGTTGTCTTCATATTTTATTCACATTTGTGCTTGAACCTTCGTTGTTATTCTGGAAAGAGATTTGTAGGAGGTTAGGTGTGAAATTTACTGAAGTTTTTCTTTTATAGTTTTAACAATTGCTTTCTCTAACTGCTTGTAGCATGAATCATTATTTTGTCCACACAGATGCAAGTTAAATGTCAGCAAGAGATTAATTTTATTATATGTAATCAGACAACATTCTGAAGCTAATAAACTATAATGAGGCTTGTCTGTCTTCTGTTGTCCCAAAAGCTTCTTCCTTCTGTACTTTGCCTATTGACACTTGAACAGCAAGATAAGTGAGGCTACTTAGTGTGAGTCATGACTTCTGCCATAAAGAAAATCCATTATCATTTTTAAACAAAACAATGGCTGGTAGTAAACGTCATTCCATGAGTCTAATTCTACCTTCTGCCTTTGTATTGAGAGAAACAAAGCTACACAGATCTGAGGCAAAAAGGTCAGCATTTAAAGTCTGAAGTTTCATAACAAAGTAGGGGAAAGCCGATCAAGTTAATGGAAATAGGTTATCCTTTGCCCTGTCTCTCTTTATTTAAGTTTTTCTTCTTTCATTTTGATCTGATGTCCTTTAAGAAGACTGTCACCAACACTAAGCAAATTTGCCTGCCATTGGTATTTTACTGTCTGTATCATTTGTATATCATCTGTATCATTCAAATTTCATAGAATTTTATCCATTTTCATGTAGAATTACACTCAATTTGATATGTGAAGTTTTTAATATAAAATTTTAGTAAATAATCAAATAATGCCATATCATTTTTCAAAAGAAAAATCAATCTTCCTGCACCTACCTTCCTTATCTTACTGTCATATACTTGAAATTATAGGAGTATCAACTTCTTACATTAATCTATTTACCATGCCCTTACCTTTCATGAACATTCCTGCTGCTATACTAATCAAGATACATATAGAATGTCTACTATCAATTTTTTCATCTGTGACTACTAGAAATTTAGAATCTTTACTGATCTGAGTAATTTAAAATGTATTACTTTGCTTGGTTCACAATATCTTTTAATAGAGCACAGTGTACTGAAGAACTTAAATGAAATATTCTCTGATGAGTTTGTCCTTTATATTTCCTTAACACTGTTATTGTTGTGTTTCAAAATTCACTAGATAAGATTCATGAAATATGAAAGAGTAAATTGTAACAACTAAATCATATGCCTTGGATTTTATTCCTTTAAAATTAAATTTTTGTTTATTAACAGCTTTTCAGATGTCTTTATTTTCATGAGTCAGTTTCAAAAATAACAACGAAAGGTATGATGATGATGATGATGATGAAGAAGATGATTCATGTTACACCAGATATCAAACGATCAAACTCAGGACCACTTATTCCACTGAGCTATCCCCGCATCCCCGTATTTCATTGCTTAGAAGTGATCATATAATAATATACTATGTAGACAGGGATTGCAATCTATCTTTTATTTTTCTTGCCTTTTAAAAGTAGCTAGTTTAGCAAGTAGTAGCAAATGGCAATCTCATTTTCCTTACGAAACATTTATTATCAATCACCTGGCCATCTCTACTTACCATGCCCTTACCTTTTGTGAACATTTGTATTACCTTACGTATACTTTTATATTTCTGTGTTTTACTTCCACAAGAACTTTTGTGTATACCCCTTCTTATATTTAGAGAAGGTTTATACTCGTTAGCCTTGTAACTCTGGCTTGTTAGCATGTGGATCTCTCCATCTATAAGCACCCTTTCCCTAGTCATCTGGAATTACTTTCATATATACTTTCTCTACCTTAAATAGCACATTTTAATTTCTATTTTGCCTACCAATCTATTCCTCCATCGTGTGCCTTTGTACCTTCTTTTTTTTTTGTTTTGTTTTTAAAAGGAATACAAAAATAGTAAAATAATTAGAAACAATATAGAATTTCACTAAATAAAATGATAGGAATTCAGTAATGGTTGTTACATTGAATATTATTGCCTTCAAATTAATTTTTCAGGTTCCACTATATAAGCTGGTTAGATGAAAGCCTGATGTTTATCTTTTTATAGGTGAATAATACTCCATTATATAAAAATGCCACATCTTTTTATCCATGATGTGTACATTAATACTGATATTCTATGTCACTGTTTTCAAGAATGCTGACCAAGTACCATCTCTGCACCAACCCATATTGAGTGCTACTTTGCAATTTGATACAATACTAGATAGTCTATATCATTTATCCCTTACTATCACATGCTGGTCACTGCTCTGGCTCTCCATGACACAATGAATCCTTTGCGTACTGCCAAAGACTCTACATACATAACATTATTTCAGAACAGTTGGATTTACTTATATTTAGTAATATCAATGCTTTGTACCTCTGGGTTTGTGTTCTGAGGTGACAAAGATTGAAGTGACAAGAAGACAGGACTCAGAGAACAGTGAAGAACAAACAGGTGTAGAGGTCGAAGGCAAAGAAAAGACACTAAGTCTGTACCTGAATGTAAAAGTTTTCATGGTGCACACAGTGCGGGAGCAAAGGACTGCTCAAACTGCATGTCTGTCGTTCGCTGCTGCTGCTTGCTAAGCTTCCCAAGTTTCTAGTTACAACTTTCCTTGAAGCTCACCTGACCTTATCTTCTATTTACTCAGTTTATTTAGTTTTCTTGGGCCTTTGCCCTCTGACCTTTGTCCCTTAATCATTTGATCTCAATAGTACTGCGGAAAATACATAATTATGACAATACATACGCTATTTTGAAATAAATAATACTCTAGAAAAATAGACAGTGGATTTAATATGCACGAGAGCCAGGCAGTGGGGCAGCAGAAGCTGTAGACATTTGTCTTCCAGAGGAGCTGCTGTTGCTTAGCTGCAGTGGTCACAGCTACCATACTCACAGCCCCACCTCCCTTGTTGGTATTGGGGCAGGGTGTTAGGTCTTTGTCTCAAGCCCTCACCTACAAGCAATTCCAGAAGCCAGGGAGTTTTCTCTGGGATTTACATCGTTTTAAAGAGTTCTCTTCATCACCTCAAGGGGCATGCTGGAGAGACCAGAGTGTGCACATCTATAACTTGGAAGCCTAAGCCCAGTCCTCATTAAATACCTAGTGATTCATGTAAGCAACTGTCTCCAGGTCCTGCATATCCAGTTGACCATCGTCTTCTTCAGATGCCTTCAACTGCATTTGTTTTGGAACTGTGACCAGTTACCTCACTAAAAAGGACTATTTATGGGGTTCTTTTCAGAGCAAAGAAGTTCTGCTCCAGTATACCTTTGATATTTATACCAGAATAAATTATATTCTTCTCAACTTTTCAATATTGTACTCTTCTAAAACTTAGCAGCAAAATTATAAATCTTTTGCCTTGCGCTCCTAGTACATTTATCTACAAGTTTTCTTTTTCACATATAACTAGGTTTATTTTCTATGTTAAATAATAAAAATTTTATTTGTAGATAAACACATTATAATTTAAACTGTGTGCTTTTCACTTATTATACCCTTAAAATTTAAAATATGATGAGCCCCAAATCAGAGTCACAAAGTTTGTATTTAAAAAAAAATATATTTGATACAGGGTGTCACTGTGTTACTTGGACTCATAGTGATCCTCCTGTTTTCAGCCTCCCTAGTGCCTGGATTACGTGTGTGCACCACCATGCCCAGACTCAGTGGCAGGCTCAGAGCACTAGGGCCAGGGGCTGACACAGGATGTGGCGATGGGCATCACGTCCCTGTCTGTGCACTTGCCCATGCAGGTGCTTAGTCGACTGAGCTATCTCACCAGCCCTGAGTCACAAAATTTGAAAGACAAAATTTGGAGAATTGGTGAGTTGTAGTTTCTGCCATGTTTTGAAATTTCGTAGGTCCAGATATATCAAAAGAAGTTAACTTTTTAAAGATGCAAAAGACTTGCAAGCTCTGCTAATGAGCCCTCTCATTTTGTAAGTCATGGAAAGATTCATGCTGAATCTTATACATAAATTCACTATGATTTCTTGTAGCCAACTTGTAACAGATTTGGAACAGAATTGGTCTTCTAGAGCTAATCTAGCACTTTGCATGTTTTAAAGCTAAACTTAAATCTAGATATGTTAAGCCTCTTGGCCAAAATTTTCTTAGCAGCCATCAGTAGACCCATTTTCCTAGTTCTTTGAGCTGTGTGTGTGTGTGTGTGTGTGTGTGTGTGTGTGTGTTTAAACACTTCTAACTATATGGAAAACTTTCATTATGTGCAAATTCTCTCATATGGACAGTTTTTTTAGTTGATTGCCAGTTGCAATTATCATTACATCAATAATTTCCCTCCCTAACCTATACAGTTTAGGAAAGATGATCAGTGTGTGATAGCTTTTGGTAGCATGAATCTCTGTTCCATTTGCCTATAAGACAAGTTAATTTAATTGGAAGTATTCTAGGAAGCTATCATTAATTTACAAATATCAAGTTAGGACAGTTTACACAATTGATTTTATTTCTTTTCAGTGAGATTTCACTTCAGAGAGTTTTTATTTTTCATAAAGATATTTTTTAATTTATCGACAGTTTTTTTTAAAAAATTCTTATATATGCCTGTACCCAGAAATATAGAACCATATGTAGAGATTTGTGTTTTGTACCTCCAGTTGTGTAGTCCACACATGATGCTGGATTGAAAGGCTCATCTGAAATGACAGGTGAGATCCTGTATGATTGCTTGGGAACCTATGCTCTCTTTCAGATTTTAACTTTTAATAGCTATTGACAGTACATGGCAAGTGTATTCATCATAGAGTTAGTACATGTATAACCATTATTTCTCTAATAGTCATAATTTTTGTCTGATTCTCCAAGTGATTCTAACACTATCAGTGCAAAGTGATCTTGGCTCAAGCTGTAATACAAGGAAACACTTCAAGAAAGCTTGCACATTTTAAATTTTCTCATAAGTAAAAGTAGGCAGAGACACACACTTTTTAAGGCACTTTCTGTTTATTAAACATAGTGAATCAATTGATCATCATTAAAGGAAAATAACTTTTAATTCAGTTAACATTTCTAAAATAATTGTTGGTTTTAAAAATATCAGATAATGGTTTAACTTTTTCAGCCTGATGGAGTATGTTGTTATTTTCTGAAATTAGTATTATTAACCATAGTGATTTTAACCACATTCTCTATGCTTTGTGTTGAGGGAAGATATATTTTTAAATGTGCTAACCTGGGCTGAGAGACAGCTCAGTAGAATAAGCACTTGCTGGCAAGTTCAAGGACCCAAGTTCAATCCCTGTTGATTCCACAGGAATAAATAAATAAATAAATAAATAAATAAATAAATAAAACAGTGCTTCTCTCTCTTTACATGACAGAATGTTACTATCATGTATTTATGATTACAAGGGCTTATTAGAGAGTATTAGAGAAGACATGCACATAAACCACCTTCGAAATGGGCAAGCAAAGGCATTCTCCAGCCCCATGATGCTCCCTGGTACACAGAGCTTCTGGTAGGCACATTTCTATCAAACAAAAGCATTACAGTCTATGGTTGTGAACCTCATTCACAAGAGTGGGCACCGAGTTATTTCTGAATCTCTTCAAGTCAAAGCGAACATAAAGGGTCAAGAGTCTGAACTCATCCTGGATGTTGAGGCAGCCATGGCAGTACGACCAAAGGCTCCCACAAAGACACCCAGGGCGGCCTCAGACAGTGGCAGGTACAATGGGATAGAGTTGAAAAGTTTATGTGCCAAGAGGTTATTTTCAGAGGGATTAATGAAATGTGTCATTTAGTATAATAGTTTTAAAAAGGCATGCTTTTAGTCTCTAGTATATGTAAATTTATTTTGAAGTGAATATAAATAAATATATTAGAAACAATATAAAATTTCAGAAACAATATAATGGGGATTCAACCATTATTATATTGTATATTGTTGCCTTCAAATTAGTTTTTCAGATTACCAGATATAAGCATGTAAAACTGCACATATATATATATATATATATATATATATATATATACACATAATTTCCCTTCTTTCTTTCCTTTCCCTCATCTATAACATACATAATATGTATCCTATATATATATAATATATATTGTATATATTGTCCTTCAGTGAAGTTTTTTGTCATATATATGAGAATTATTTTACACTATAAAATGTATGCTTAAAGTATTCAGCATGGCTAAGGAGAAGCTACATTGGAGTTACTCAGAGAAAATCACCTAAAAATATGGGTAATTAGAAGAACAGGAGGACTATACATTTTGAAACTAAAATCAATATGAAATAAGAGACTTGCAAATGAAATAAATCATAGGCATAAAACTTTATAAAATAGTGAATCAGCCTACAGAGGGCTGCCTGTGGGGATTCTGCATTCATGCATGTAGAGCGTGAACTGACATTTGGGAACTTTTGAAAATAATCCAGATGCACTGCAACAATGTAGCAAACTCAAGCCACTTAAGATAAATTTGGGATATAAGCCCCTCACCTATTTTATCTTCATCCAAACAGAGGCTATTACAGACTCCAACAGACGTTACTGGCACATTCAGCGACACCTCAATGGGTCACCAGTTTCTTTACTTTCTTTCTTTCTTTCTTTCTTTCTTTCTTTCTTTCTTTCTTTCTTTCTTTCTTTCTTTCTTTCTTTCCTTCTTTCTTTCTTTCTTTCTCTCTCTCTCTCTCTCTCTCTCTCTTTCTCTCTCTTTGTTTCTTTCTTTCTGTTTTTCTTTCTTTCTTCTTTCATTACCTAACATAGCAACTAACCTGTACCAACAACGAGTTTGGACATCACAAATGCAACAGCGAAGGTAATGAGTGGAACACTCCCAGTGGCGAGAAGGAGGGATGTGAGACTTAAGCAGCCTTTCACTATGGTGAGGAAACTAGTAGGAAGTCAGCATTCTTTGAACCATGCTTCAAGCAGCATGAAACAGATACAGTGGAAGGGAATAAAGGAGGCTGTACAAGGGATAGAAGTGGCCAACTACACATGGGACTTGGACCAACTTAGGTCTGTATGTGTAAAAAAGGTGTTATTGAAGCTGGGACAGCTACACAGAGACACACAGTGTAAAGAGGCATAGGTGAGCCACTGAGGGTCATGCAAAAATTTTCGGGCCCAGGACACTGGCCTTGGGCCTGCCAGATGGCTCAGTGGTCTAAAACACCTGTTTACAAAAGCTCAGGCAACCACAGAGACTTCAGTTTGAGCCCCAGCACCACATGCTGTGCCTGCCCCACTGCCAGGGCAAGCAAGCTGAGCTGGCCATTATATATATATATATATATATATATATATATATATATATATATATATATATGTATATGGCCTCAGCCTTCACATTGGGAGTTTCAGTTCAGCCCTGCACCCAGCACTAATCCTGCTGTAGACTTTGCAGGGACACTGAGCACAGACTCGGCTCTGACTTGGAAATGCCACAGAAAAGATTGCACCAGTATAATTTTATTTTCTTTGTTGTTGTTGTTTTCTTTCTTGCTTTGTACTTTTCTTTTTTGGTGTGTGTATATGGGGTGGTACTTAAGCTTTTACTTCTATTCCTATTTTCTCCTTCCTTAACTTTTTTTTTTTGTTTTGTTTTTATTTTTTGAGACAACATCTCGCTATGCAGTTCAGGCTGGCCTTGAGCTCACTTTTGTAGCCCAGACTGGTCTTGAACTTGCACCGATCCTCCTGCCTCAACCGCCCTAATGCTGGGACTACAGGCATGCGCCACCACGCCTGACCACCTTCACTCTTTTTTTGGTTTGTGTTTGTTTAATTTTTATGTGAATCAACGTTGTCTCAAGTCTTTCTATTTCACTTCAATATTCTTTAGGTTTTACCTGCATTTGTTTTCTGTCCTCTTTTTCAGTTTCCCAAAGCTTAGGCAACCATCCTTTGTCCTTCAGCCTTGTTCCTACTATATTTCTCTTCATTTATTTCACTTTTGTTCCCTATCACTCTTAATTCCTCCCACACACAGATCAAATTCATTTTATTGTAGAAAAACTCACAGTATACAAGTTGTTTGCATATGTGGGATTTCATTAATAACTGGAGATTTTTCTTCTTCTATACCATCTATACTAAATGTCTATCACAGTTTGTCAAGTTCCAGGCTGTGCTTGATGCTATTGTTTCTATTAGTTCCAAATACTTGAGCCAGAGTATAATCACTGTTGAAATCAGTTGCTTTCCTCTGTATGACAGCACTGTCTTTATCATGGATCCTAGTCATCACCATAGTCCAGTAACAAAAAGCAAAGTGCTGAAGAATATAGATTGGAAATTCTCATCTTCCATAAATTGGAAAGGAAACATTTTGGGACAAAGGCTAAGACCCAGCTACACCTTGAAGTTATCTCCAAGAAATAGACTTTTCCTATGGAAGACTTGATATTATGAAAAAAAAAAAAAAGACCTCTCATAAGCAGTTTACAGATACCAACACAGAAAAGAAATTAAATTTTGTAAAATAGAAAATGATAAGATGTAGAAGGAAAATACAGCCTCAGACCTGTAGTTCAACCAGACAAAGTCAGAGGGCTGGGAAATAGAGGCAATGAGAATTCAACCTCTTGAATTTTTTGAAATGACAACAGAAATAAAAAGAAACAGATGAAAAAGTTTGTAAAATATTCAGATTAGAAATAATCTTTCACACTAGAGAAAATATATGACAGTCAAAATGAAGGAGTTACTCAGGGAATCTGTGGTAAACACAGATACAAAAAAGTAGAGTACCTTAGGAAAATTGTAGACACCATGAAAGCCCAACATAGAAAAGAAACAGTACCCATAAAACATGTTCAGACATATGTTCAGGGCATTAAACATTCCAGTGAAAGGATATGCAACCAAATAAACCAAGATGAAGACAGAATATCAGATCTAAGCTACAGGATGACAACTAACAATTTCAAAGATGAAAAAAAATCTTAAATATAAGAAGGCACCATGAAAAATCCATTCCAATAGTTGTGATATAGTGCAAAGAATACCATAAGATTGATTGGAATAAATGAAAAATAAGGTGATAGTACAATGTCATAATAATAAGAAAAACCTGTTCACAGAAGTAATGGCGAAAACTTTCCAAATATGGAAAATAAACTTGACACACAGATAAGTGAGGGATATAGAACTGTAGTTACCCATGATCAAAATAAACACCAAGGCATAAAATGATCAAAATTCTAGAAATTCATCAATGAAGAGAATATTTAAAAGCAATTAAAGAACAGAAACAAATCATTTGTAGATGAAAGCCCATAGTAATTGCAGGAAACTTTCTGGCACAAATGAAGTATATTAAATTCTGAAAGAAAAAATTAATACTGCAGCTAAGTGGATATACTCTGCAAACTATCTTCAAATCAGTGGAAAAATAATATACTGATAAAAAAAAGCGGAAGAAATTTATTGGCACCAGCTCTACATAATGTTCTGAAGGATAGTTTACAAACAACAAAGACTACAATTCCAAAAACACTGATAGAATTCACCACATAAGACAAGAGATTAAGCAGAGGAGTATAACAAAGCCAAAACAAGGAAATATTATGGCAAGTATAAGCAATAAAAAGCTGTTATAATCATTAATGTAGCCTTACTTCACCAAATATTTTTCTACTTTTTTGAGCAATTTGGCATGATTATATCTGGTAATTTCAATAGCTAATTTGAAGAAAATATGCAATATACCAACCATCATTGGATACTTACCATCTTGTTTAGTAAAATTTTGTATTGTTTCTAATTTTGAAAAATTATTATAATTATTCTCTTAAAAAAGAAAAGAAAAGCTGAAAAGGAAACAGCCCAAGCAAATGCATCAAGAAGCAAGATCCAAAAATATGTTGCATTCAAGCAACACATTTAGCTTGAAAATAATTCAAAGAATGAAATCTTAAGGTAAAAAAATTACTTCATGCAGTAGGAATCTGAAGAAAAGCAAGGTGAGCAGTCTTATTTGCCAACAAAGTGCACTTTCATGCAAGACTGATTAAAAGGAACAAAGAAGAGCACAATCTACTTGTTAAATGAAAACTTCTAATGGAAGAAATAACAATCATGATGGCTTATTGAAAAATTCCAGAGCACCCAGCTATATAAAACAAGTATCAATAGAAGTGAGAAATCAAATAGACACTAGCACAATTTTAATGGGGAACCTCAGTCCCTTAGCATGCAAACAGGTCCACTAGGCAAAAAAGATCCACAAAGAAATATCAGAACTGAAGTAGTTCTGGTAATTTATATTTGTCTGGAAATCTGCCCATTTCTTCTGTGTTTTCCATCTTATTAGAGTACAAGTTCTCAAAGCAGGTACTGATGACCTAAATTTCCACAGGATCTATTGTTATTCCATCATTTTTACTCCTAATTACTTGAACTTGAATTGTTATTTCCTCTTTTATAAGAGGAGGTGACTAGGGGTTTCTCAATTCTGTTTAGTATTTTAAAGATCCAATTATTGGATTTATTAGTTCTTTCTATAGTTTTCATAGCCTTAACTACATTAATTTCTGCTCTGATTTTAATTTTTTTTTCTGTTTGAGCTTTGAATTTGATTTATTCTTCCTTTTCTAGAAGTTTGAGATTCAATACTAAGTTGTTTATTTGAGCTTTTAAGCTTCTTCTGTTTTCCTGAGGTGATAATTGCTTACAATACATTTTACTAGTAGAACTACTTCTTCAGTGTCCCGTAATTTCCAGCAAAGTTGTTTTTTTTTTTTTTTTTTTTTTTTTTTTTTTTTTTTTTTG
>PVJA010024495.1:0-31782 GCA_004027025.1 Myocastor coypus | reverse complement strand
AAAAAAAAAAAAAAAAAAAAAAAAAAAAAAAAAAAAAAAAAAAAAAAAAAAAAGAATTTTGCAGGAAAAGAAATCAAGAAAGAGCTCATTCATAGTAGCTAAAACAAAAACCCAGGAATAAATTTACCTAGGCAAGTAAATAATTTCTACAATAAAAATCACAAGAATAAAGAAACAAAGGTTCTGAAACAAGAATAAAAATAATAAATAAAATAAATAAATTTCTTTAAAAAAAAGAAAAAAAAAAAAAAAAGGGCCCGGTGGGATGGCTCAGTGGTCCAAAGCGCCTGCTTGGGGAAGCTTGGGCGGCTTCAGGGACCGCGGTTCGATTCCCCGGCACCACATGCTGCGCTAGCCCTGCCCTCAGGGTGGGCTGAGCTGGCCATAAAAATGAGTGAATAAAGAAACAAAGGTTCTGAAAAATCACAAAACACTGATAAAAGAAAGTGAAGATGCACACTCACAAAAGCAAGATATTCCAAGTCTATAGACTATAAGAGTATTAAAATGTTCATACTACCAAAATGAATTACAGATTCAATGCAATTTCCACCAAAATATATACAGCAGTCTTCACAGAAACAGAAAATTCAATCCTAAAAAATCATAGGAAAGCATAAAGACACTGAATAGCCAAAGCATCAAAAATCAAAAGAATAAAGCTAGAGCCATCACAATACCTGACCTCAAAATGTAATACCAAAGCCTATACCATTACATATTTTAGTGAACAAGGAATATGAAGGCTTCCAACACAAAGAACTGCTAAGTGTTAGAGGAGACAGAAATGCTAATTGTCCTGACTTGATCTAACACAGTTATCAGCACACTCCACTGATGTGTACTACTATTTTGGCAACTGTAATAGGAAAGGAAAATACTAAAAATTTTCAAATTGAAAAATAACTACTAGCTGGGCGTGGTGGCTCATGCCTGTAATCCCAGCACTTGGGAGGCTGAGGCAGGAGGATTGGTGCGAGTTCGAGACCAGCCTGGGCTACAAAAGTGAGTGCAGGACCAGCCTCAACTGCATAGCGAGACCCTGTCTCAAAAAGACAAAAAAAAAAAAAAAAAAAAAAAAAAAAAAAAAAAAAAAAAAAAAAAAGAAAAATAACTACTATGTACTTTTTCACTGGGAAAAGGACTACGACCTAATAAGAAAAAAGAATAAACTACTGAGGAAAATGCCCAGCAATCCATCTGTATGGCACCCTTGCAAAGGTGAAACTGCTGGAGAAATAATAAATCAGTGATTCCTGGGAGTAGATAAAGATTGGTGGGGGAAGTCTTTTACTGTGAAGAAACTATTCTGTATTTTGATTACAATAGTAAGTCATCCAACTGTATACATTTGCAAAAAATTACAGGCCTTGCACTAAAAAGGGTAAATTATATTTTCTATAAATAATCTTCATTGCCGGGCGTGGTGGCACACGCCTGTAATCCCAGCACTCGGGAGGCTGAGGCAGGAGGATCGCTGTGAGTTCGAGACCAGCCTGGGCTACAAAAGTTAGCTCAAGGCCAGCCTGAACTGCACAGTGAGACCCTGTCTCAAAAAGACAAAAAAAAAAAAAATAAAATAAAATAAATAAATAATCTTCATTTCAAAGGCAACAGTATAAAATATATGCTCCTCTTTAAGAAAAAGTCAGTAGGGCCCGGCGGGATGGTTCAGTGGTCTAAAGCGCCTGCTTGGGAAAGCTTGTGCAGCTTGAGGGACCTCGGTTTGATCCCTGGCACCACATGCTGCACCAGCCCTGCCCTCAGGACAGGCTGAGCTGGCCATAGAAATGAGTGAATAAACAAACAAAGGTTCTGAAACAAGAAAAAACATACATAAATAAAATAAAAGTTACAATTAAAAAAAAAAAAAGTCAGTAAGCTAAAAGATTTTTCTTTGGTTTAACAATCTGTCTTATGTTCAGGTGGTTAGGTCGGCACACCAAAGAGCCTAAATCAGGAAAGAGCTGACAGTATTGCAGAACTGACATTCCACAGCTCATGGTGCAGCATGCTGCTCAGCCCTACCAGTTCCTCCTCAGATGTGCATCTCAAATCTAATCCCTTTTACCCTAACCCATGATCTCCTGCATTGATTTTTTTTTTTTTTTAATCAAAAGGCTGGGCTGGCGAGATAGCTCAGCAGACTAAGTGCCTGCTTAGGGACACACAGGGACCAGTACCACATTCTGTGCCTGTCCCACCCCCAGGTGTACTAAACCCATTGGGTGTGGTGGTACATGCCTGTAATCTGAGCACTGGGGAGACTAAGATAAGAAGGATCATTATGAGTCTGAGCTGTACAGAAAGACACTGTATCAAATACATAAAAATTTTTTTAAAAGAAACTTTTATCAAACCCCAAGTACCTACAAGGTAAAGTACATTATTTATTAAAAGCATTTAAAAAAAACAACAACCCTATTTTCTCAACCAATGCTTTTCTTGATTCATCCTCTACCATCTATTACTAATCATTTTAAGAGTGTAACTTGGACATTTACATCAACACTCTTGAGCTGGGGTGATAGCTCAGTGGCATAAGCATCTCTTTTTGGAAAATGAAAAATCCTGAGTTTAATCCTTGGTCCAAAAAAAGTCTTGAGATTATTCCCAGGCCAGCGACATAGCTCAGTGGTCTGAAGTACCCGCTTAGGCGAGCACACAGGGACCTAGACTTGATCCTCTGCACTACATGCTGCGCTAGCCCAACCCGCAGGGGGCGCTGGGCCAGCCGAAATTATTCCCATCTTTTGACCTTTAAAGTCCTAAAATCCTACCTCTAAGAAATTATTAAAGGAAAGTAACCTACATAATACTAAAAACCAAACAATAAATGTAAAAAAGAAAACTGAAAAAACAAATGTTCATATATGCACAGGATAGTTTGATATAGCTATAAAGTCATATTTATAGGGCTGGGGAAATGGCTCAGCAACTTAAGTGCCTGTCTGGCAAGTGCAAGGACCTGGGTTCGATCCCTGATACTGCACACTGTGCCTTCCACTGCAACTGGGCACTGTGGTGCATGCTTGAAAATCCCAGGGCTAGGGCAGCTGAGACAGGATCATCAAGAGTCAGAGTTGCAAAGTGAGATCCTGCACCAAACAAACAAACAAACAAATAACAGTAACAGAATTTTTTTAAAAAATGTATTTAGTTCAGGGTCTACCAGACCTTACTACACAGATTGGACTCAATGATCTTGTTTTTAGCCTCCCAAGCGCTGGATTTACAGGCATGTACCACCATGCCCCAGTCTCAGCATGCCCCAGAGGAACTAGGGATCAAACCCCAGTCCCTGTGTCCTCCTAAGCAGGCACTTGATCCACTGAGCCAACTGGCCAGCTCTTTTGAGAAATTTTTAAAGTTATTTTCTTTAATAGAGAAAACAAGTGATTTTATCTCTTGTAGCAATTCTATCTGGGTTGAGATAATACTTTCAATGCAGTTTTGATTTGAATCTTCAGATGAGTGCTGCTGAGCATTTTTTGTAGACTTGTTGGCCATTAATCTTTTGAGAAATGTCTCTTCAGATTATATGCTCACTTTCCATCATATTATCTGGTTTCATACTGCTGGTCTGAGTTCCTAATATTCTGGATATTATTGGGTGAATAGTAAGGAAAAATTTTTTTCTCCAGGTCTTCAAGTTACTTCTTCACTCTATCTCTTGTGCCGCACACTATACTCAGTTTTCTGATTCAGTGGTTTCATGCCCAGGATGAACTTCATTTTGAAAAACAAAACAAAACAAAACAATATGAATGTATACGAAAGACATATGAGAAAGAGGGCAGAATATTTCTTTCTTTTTTGAGATAGGGTCTTGTCATGTAGCTCAGGCTGGCCTTGAACTCACTGTATTGCTCAGGCTGGCCTCAGACACCTGATCTTCCTGCCTCAGCCTTCTGAGTACTAGGGTAACAGGCATATACCACCACCATGTCTGGCCAGAACACTTCTTATAAAAAACTTACAAAAGAATTTATGAGTCCAGGCATGGATGGCACCCACCTATAATCCCAGTGCTGGGGAGGCTACAAATTGGAGGATCACTACAAGTCTGAGCTGTGTAGAGAGACACTATACAAAATACCAAAGAGGAAAAAGAATTTAGCATGGGGATGATTTAATATCACTATATGTACATGCATGATACCATTAAATATCTGAAATCATTACAGACATATTTTCTACATTGTCTAATTCACCCATTTAAAGTGTAGGTTCAGAAGGTTTTGGTATAGTATTTAGATGCTGTCACCCATCATAACTTTATATCTATTTATGTATTTATGTATTTGTCTTTTTGAGACAGGGTCTCACTATATAGTTCAGGCTGGCCTTGAGCTCACATTTGTAGCCCAGGCTGGTCTTGAACTCACACCGATCCTCCTGCCTCAGCCTGGGATTACAAGTGTGTGCCACCATGTGGGCAGGGCTGGCACAGCATGTGGTATAGGAGATTGAATTGCAGTCCTGCACTTGTCTAAGCAGGCACTTTAGTCTGCTGAGCTATCTTGCCAGCCCCACAATTTCATTTTGGAACACTCTCAATCATGTCCATGAGCAGTTGCTCCACGTCCCCATTCTCATTTACCCATACCTGTAATCCTCCAGACACTGGTGCAGGAGGATTGGTGCAAGTTTGAGGCCTGCCTGAACTACACAGTGAGCCTCTATCTCAAAAATACAGAATAATTTCTTTTCTATCTCTATGGGTCACCCCACTCTGGCTCTTTCTTTGGAATCATGTAATACATACTCTTTGTGACTGACTTCACTCACATCTTTTCAAGGTAGACCTGTGTTGTGGCATGTATTCACATTTCATCTCATTGTTTACAAATGGATATCTAGCTGTCCCAGTACCATCTGCTGAAAACATGACCTCTCTGCTGTGGCATTCTTGTCACAAAGAGATATATATGGACAATAAAGTCACACCCTTACACATGGATTCAGTGTGTGAAGAACTCTACTGGCAGTTCCCACTCACTCGGCTCATCCCGCATTTCCACAGATATAACATCTATTACCACCCTCATTTCTTTGATGACTTGCTTCTTAACCATTCTCTCCAATGCAGTGTAAACTTCACAAAGACAGACTCTACTCTCTGTATTGCTGTATTGCTGAATCCCTGTTATTTCTAGAAGGCACCAAAGAATTACATATGCGGGAAGCCGGGTGTGGTGGCGCACGCCTGTAATCCCAGCACTCGGGAGGCTGAGGCAGGAGGATTGGTGCGAGTTCGAGACCATCCTGGGCTACAAAAGTGAGCTCAAGGCCAGCCTGAACTGCAGAGCGAGACCTTGTCTCAAAAAGGCAAAAAAAAAAAAAAAAAAAAAAAAAAAGAATTACGTATGTGATGACCCAGGATACAACATGGCAAATGTTCATACTTCAGCAGGGACTGCTATTGCAACTCAAATTTTACATTCTATAAGCACCTTGTGCTAACTACTGCACCACTGGAGTACCCATCTTCATGTTCTACAATGGATATATGCTACTCTTATAATCAGATACAAAATGAATATTAATGATCTATAATATATTTCATCAGTAGCTTTAAAAGGTCTAAAAACTATTTTTTTCTTTTTCATAAATAATATATTTTATTTTACTTTACTGTATATGACCATTCAGCAGGGCACCAATGTTGAACACCATGTAACGGAATATACCAGTAGTAGCACATTAATGCCTTTGTACTATACAGTGATGTGGCTTGTCCTACCATGACAGCAAGAGATAGACTTCAAATATCCAGGTCCAGAAACAACACTTACCAAAGAAAACACTGTATAACAACGGTTAAGGTTTATACTGCAAAAATATTTTAAATTCAAGGTAAATCATTCAGATGATGTACAAAGACTCAGTGTTCACTGTGAAGTCTTTATTAACACACACTTTGAAGAATCTCTATTGTTTCCACCATCCACTGAGCAGCTCAGGTGGAGGTCTTGGGACTCATCCCTGCTTCCCCCATTGTCACACATCCAAATGACTAGAATTTAATCAGTCAATTCCACTCTAACCACCTTCCTACTTCCACTACTGATAAAATTCAAATTCCTTACCTTTCACCACCTATAATGCCAGCACTCATGAGTCTGAGACAGGAGACTCACCATGAGGTTAAAGGCCTGCCAAGGCTGCACAGCTGAGTTCAAGGTTTGCTTCAATTACAGTGAGATCCTAACTGAAAACACTCCTGCCTTCAGCAAAACTGTCCTTCTTGGGCTAATTCTCACCTACAGCAAATTTCCTATTTCCCCCTTATTCAGTCACACATGCCTGTTATGTCCCTGCCACCTGTCATGGGCCTTTCTGTTCCTCAGAAAGTGCTCTTTCACATGGCTTGCCATACAAGTCTACCTCAAGTGCCACCATCTCAGGGACCCTCTCTGCAGTACTAGCTATATTGGCCGACTCTAGAATCCCTCCTGATCAGTTTCCTTCCTTCACACCATTCCTTGCTCCCATGCATTAGCCCATCTTCCTTTGTTTTCCTAGTGCATCGGTTAGTCTGTGGCATAAAACAACCCCTCATGTATTAGATGAATAAATGACTCATACTCTGTACACTGAAGGCCCTGCAAAATTGTCTGAACCTCCATTAATTACTTCAGGAAAAATATACTTAAGAGTGGAAGCTAAAACACTTTACATGAAAATTCAAGTTATTTGAAAACCCAAAAAGTTCATTCTGAATAAAACAGCACCTGAAACGTTCTAACACACTTCTCACCCTTCTGATTTGAACTACAATTATCAAAGCACACACTAGCTTAAACATATCTAAAGATGAACACAGGATCTAAAGATTAAGCAGAACCTTGAACTATTCTAAAGCTATCCTTAGGCAGAGCTGCCATGCACAAGCAGGAATGTTGTGGGATCCATATTACCCACAGCAGGCTTGCAGAGCCCCAGGAATGGGAAAGAGTGACTGGGTCTGAGAGGAGGTACTGGGAGGTAGCCCCAGAGAGACTCCCAGAGCTGGCCCCTGCAGGATATTTAGCTGCTTTGTGATTAGTTAGGGTAAACTTTTTTTTCTTCTTCACAGAGTTAGTGATCTGGGCTTTTCCTATCAATAAAAAAATTAATCTCATTAGGTTGAAGACAGCCACTGGTTAATATTATTTTAGCGAACAGTGACAAGCACTCACTGTGTGCCAGCACTCCTTCAAGGATATGTATCATCCATAATGTGATGGTGGCTGGTATTTCATTCTCTTAAGGAAGAGTGATGAAATCTGGGCACAAAACAGCTTGTAAGTCATGTAAAGTCAGACAATAAGTACAGTGACTCAAAGTATCTTGGTAGCCCAGACTGTAAGCCCAAGCACTCAGTCAGTCACCTGTCAGTGTCCATTAACAGGCATGGTGATGACATCTGCCTCAGCTACTTCAGTGAGAATTAATGAGAGGAGGTAACACAATGCCAGACACACAGTAAACACTTGTAGGTTACCTAAGACCGTGTTACTTCCTGTTCTCTCTCTTTTTTTGGTTAGGCTTTCAAGTGCTGCCTTTCTGTGGCTCAGGATGCCTCCTCCATGAGGAGCAAAGACCTTCCAGGTTCACTTTCAAGGTGAGGAAAGACAGTTGTTGTTAAGGGAGTTCTGTATACTGGAATCATCTTAAAGGCATTACTCTTAACCATATCTGCTTCACTTTGAAGGATTTTCACTGTGTGACTCAAATTAAATTTAACGCATTATACACAGGGAAGTCCTATGTTTGCTTTTTTTTTTTTGTCTTTTTGAGACAGGGTCTCACTGTGCAGTTCAGGCTGGCCTTGAGCTCACTTTTTGTAGCTCAGGCTGGTCTCGAACTCACACCGATCCTCCTGCCTCAGCCCCCCAAGTGCTGGGATTACAGGCGTAAGCCACCACGCCCGGCAGGGAAGTCCTATGTTTGCATCTTAATTTCCCACTGCATGTTTAAAACATGTGGGAGAGAAATAGTGAAAACTCCTTGGGAAGCTGCCCTTTGTCACAAACTCTCCCAGGCACTGCTTATCGGGCTTGCTTGGCAACATCTGTGTGGTCCTGCTGTGAGAGACACCTCAAAGAGCTCACAGCTAGTTCCACAGAACCCTACTACACACTGTGGACTGCTTTCAAGCACATGCCAAAACGCAGAGAGCTGAAGTGCTGGTTGTATGCTAACTTCCCATTACAAGGTAAATAGACCAAATTACAAAGAGTGATATTGGTCCAACAAGGTAGCCACAAACACCTTTGTAGTTTAATGAGCCCTTTTAGTGTGCTAGTGTGCTGAAAATTTGTATTTTTAATTTTCTCTAATTTCAATTAACTTAAAATTTCCACGGCTACGAACCAGAAATTTTAAATATACCTGAAGCAACATGGATACATGAATATTCCTTTGACTATAAAATTCTATGGTCTTTAAATATAAATCAAGTATGTCCAAATAAAGTGTAACTCATACATGGGATTTCAAACAATTTGAGAGAACAAAAGAATATAAAGCTGCTCATTAGTTAGTTTTTTTTTTTTTTTTTTTTTGCAGAACCGGGGATTGAAGTCAGGCCCTTGTGCTTGCCAGGGAAGTGCTTATTCTACTGAGCTATCTTCCCAGCCCCCTGCTCATTAGCTTTTATGTTAATTAAATGGGATTTTTTGGGGGGGTATAGGAATTGAACTCAGGACCTAGCACCTGCCAGACAGGCACTATGCCACTGAGCTATAACCCTGGCTCTATATTAAATGTTAATGTATTAGTTTAGATATATTGGTTTAAATAAACATTATCTTTTTACTTTTTTAGTGGGACTACTAGGAAATTTTAAGATACATACACAGCTTGTATGTTACCACTATTTTCTGGACTTTCTTGTCTTTGTCTTTTGGGACAAGGTCTTAGTATGTAGGTCACGATGGTGCTCAACTTAAAGGGATCCTCCTGCCTCAGCCTACTGAATGCTGAGATTACATACTTGTATATTGCCATGCCTCGCTTAGTTCTATTTAACGACATTGGAATTAAGATTACTAACATTTTTATAACAAAGCTTCAATTCTTTCACAATTTCTGCAAAACTCTCCTGAGATTCAACAACTGGTTTACATGCTGCCAAGAAGCTGGACAAGTCTGACCCATATCTGTCCTGGCTTTATCTTTAGCTCTATTACTACATGAGAATGACAACAAAAAAAAGTGAAAACATTTAAAAATAAACACTAACTACACTTACAAACCAAGCCATGAACAAAGGTAGGAAGTCAGTGTGATGGCACACACCTGTAAACCCAGCACTCGGAAGGCAGGCTGAGGCAGGAGGACCACCACAAGTTCGAGGCCAGCCTGGGCTACAACATAGTAGTTCAAGGACAGCCTAAAAATAAATTACATAGCAAGACCCTGTCTCAAAAACAAACCAAACCAAACTGGGTGGAAAACTCATCTATCCTTTTCTGTGAAGACAAACAAGTAATAACCCTGAGGTAAAGTAAAAACTTTTAAGGTAAAGTAAAAGTGTTGAAAGGAACTTGAGCCGGACGTGGTGGCTCACGCCTGTAATCCCAGCACTTGGGAGGCTGAGGCAGGAGGATTGGTGCGAGTTCGAGACCAGCCTGGGCTACAAAAGTGAGCTCAGGACCAGCCTCAACTGCATAGCGAGACCCTGTCTCAAAAAGACAAAAAAAAAAAAAAAAAAAAAAAAAAAAAAAAAAAAAAAAAAGAAAGGAACAGTCTTCCTTTGTCATGTGATCCAAAAACAAAATGTGACTGATAACTCCCTGAAGCACTGAGAGCTCATCTATGCCTCTCTGTAACAGAACCAGTTCTTGGTCTTTTGGTATCTTCAACTAAAGGTCAAGGTCTTAATTTTCAATTTCATTTTTTAAAAAAATTTTTTCATTGTTTACTTCAATTAGCTTTTTAAAAAAATTATTCAAAAACTGATCCACTTTTACTCTAACAAAGCATACCACGAGGGCCAGGGATGTCACTAGCCTGACAAGGGATGTCACTAGCCTGACCAGCACAGGGTCCTAAGTTTTTTCCTAGTGCAAAAAAATAAAATAAAATAAAATAGAAGAAAAAGAAAAGAAAAGCAAACGGTGAAGCAGAGTATGCAGCACAGCACATAAACTGCTAGAAGATTAGCTACCTCAGAGTGAGAACTCAGAACCACTAGAGCCTAAAATCTACCAAATTCAACGGAGGTCTTTGAACAACAGCTTTTGAGAGACACAGGAAGTTGTCTGTCCAAAGTACCACGGAGATGAATGAACCTGTTTATTTTCCTAACCTATACCTTTTTCAAAAATTTTAAGAAAAATGAGTAAGACACTGCTCAGAAGAACAACTTCAAGTGAAAATTTCTAGTTTCTAACAGCAACACACAGGAGGCATGGACGAAAGAAAAACTGTGTTCATATTAGATGTAAACCTGTGGACACAATTTTCATGGACAAGAATATTATGCCTCAAGGGAAATAATCTTCTTTATTATGTTCTATGGTTTATACACACAAATAGCAGACAGTACAACAAGGAGAGTATGTCTGGTTACCTGGGGAACTAGAGCTTTGCTCACCAGCTAAAAACAATGTATTCACATAAAGGTCAGTTTTTCAAAGGTTTAAGACTTTTTCAAACTTCAAGTGTGGTATATTTACCTCAAAGTATTTAATTATTATTGAAAGAATTTATAGTTCCATTAGCCTAAAAATAAATGTCTGGAGTCCCCTTCATAGTAAGTTAAACATTAAATACTTTTATTTAAACCAGTTGTATTTATGAAAGTCAGTTTATTCATTTTGTTTCGTATGTTTTTAGTATACTATGTTTTTTAAAGAGTTTCAGTTCATGGCAAATCTGAGTAGAAAGCAAGTGCTCCCCGACACCCTGTGTGTTTTAAGGTTCTGGCCCAGGAACTGTGCAGGGAACAGGACAGTATAAGGACACAGGGCTCATTGCAGGGCCGGAGGTAAGTAGGAGCTCTTCCTTAGATCACTGTGTGTCCACTACAAGAGGCCAGAAAACTGCAGGAGACAGAACTAAGAATGGCAAGTTTCTGTGATTTACCTTATGAAGCTGGAAACTCATATGCAAGAATGGAGGGACATCATCCTCATGAGGTCCTAGCATTAACTGTCACGTTTCTACTGTGTGTGCATGTGTGTTTTGTTCTTTTTTTAAAAATGTGTTTAGTACAGGGTCTACAGGGTCTCACTACATAGATCTCCTGTTTTCAGCCTTCCAAGAGCTGAGATTACAGCCGTGGGACATCACAACTAGTCTTAATCGCTGTCTCAGGGGCAGAGCCAGCACAGCAAACTGGAGATTGAATCCCTAGGCACAGCGCTCTGCCTAGGCAGGCATTTTAGTATGCTTAACCATCTGGCCGGCATATGTGTGCTTTGTGTGTAAAATAAAATCAAATTTTACATCATGCTCACACGATGCATGCAGCATGTATATAAAAACATAAGAGGGACAGAAGTGTAGCTCTACTCTCATCCAGCCCTACATGAGACCTTGAGTTCAGTCACCAGTACCACAAAGACAAAAGGATTCAATAATATGAACGTAGTCAGATAAATGCAGATCAAAATAAGGACAAGCCATTTTACACTGGTCTAATGGACAAAAGTTCTAAGTTTCTAACACCAGGTGAAAAGAAATGGAAAAGCCGGCTACAAGATATTGAACACCAAGTAGACAAACAGGCAGGGTAGGAAATGCACACACCCTCCAGCCCCTGGCTTCAGTTCTACACAAACACCAAGAAAAGACTTAGGCCTCCAGAAGTAATACACAGGAAGATGTGGAAAGTGCCTGTTGCAAAAAGTTTCAAAAGAGAGAGAGAGAGAAAAAAAGAGGGGTCCAAATGTCTACAAACAGAATAGACAAACTTGTACAGCAGAATACTATTTAGTAGTTAAAAAAAAAAAAGACCCATAGCTAAAATCAAAACTCCTTTCCCAAACATTAATTTTTAAAAAATATACAAAAGGTAACATGAAGCACAGATTTATATAAATTTAAAAACAAATTACTCAGGATACATACAGCGTAGCTAAAAGCAAGGGGGATCTGTTAGCAAGTGTAGAGATAAGTAATTAGCATCTCAAGAGGCAAAAAGCAATAAACAAAGCCCAGGGACAGCTGTGGTTTGTTACTTGGGAATCCCAGAAAGCTGAGATTCAAGGAGAAAGATAACAGCTTACCCTAAAGGCTTTCTGTTAGTTGTCTCCTCCCTTGCTTAAAACCTTTTTAATTAGTATTTGTGTGAACCTAGCGTTGGACAAATGGAGGTCAGAGATTGTAGACTTTCTTTACTAAAGCGATTATGCACCTGAGCACATTCCTTGGCCCTAAATTGAAGTGAGATACTTTAAAGGTCGGGGCTCACTTCGGGAGAGAGGTCTCAGTGAGACCTTTGAGCTAAGTTCATCGGGTCTTCACTTCGTTTCCGAGGGCGCCGACACAACAATACAACAAGCACGGAAAGGCCAGCCGTGGAAATCAGGGGCCACGCTCTGAAAAGCAGTAATAGGTGAGCCTCCTAGGAAAGAACAACCACAGAGCACAAGGTCTGCCACTCACAGAGCCACTTCCATCCTTTCCACCTCATTTCTCTCCCCCTTTTTTGAGAGTTTTTTCCTGATGAATGTTTCCCCGCTAATCTGCATTACAATGCTGGGCCCCAAGCAGCTATCCTGGAGTGGGACCGGAGGTTAGAGAAAATACATAGCTGCAAAGGCAACATAAAATCTGAAATGTGGGGGGGGGGACCCCCTATAAACTTGTTTTATACAAAGAGATCTTTATTCTGTGTACTCTACTCCTTAAAATGTTTAAAAGAATTTCTAAAATTACTTTAAAACTTGATATGCAATCAGAAAAAGCGACTGGGCACAAGTTGATGACAGTCTATTTTCTCCTATAAACAGGCACACAAATGCCCAGCCTGCTTTATTGGGCGGTCATAAGTGAAAGTGTTTCTTGGTGTGGTAAAATGCATTTGTAGTTCAGCCTAAGCCAATTATACTGCAAATGCACACCTTAGAGGAAGAGCTAGGCAGGCCTACCTGTGAGTCACAACTCACAGTAGGAACAAATGGTGGGCTGGCAAGCAGCTCTGCACACACAAAGGAAGCTGGCACACCCAGTACATACACAGGGCTTCACATGGAGTGTCTGGAAGTGGGAAGGCACTGGAGAGTGAGTCAGTTTAACACGTGAAATCTCATCGTGAAGTGCTCAGAATGGCTTTGTTTTTAGCTTCAGTTATATTCCAAATGCTTCCAGAAGAGCTGGTGAATACCAGAAAGTAATTCTGTTAATTTAGAACACACCTTTGGCCAAGCCCACCCTAGGTCCACCCATCTGTAAACTCAGTGACTGGGAGTCTGAGGCAGAAGGATCGTTTCCAGTTGGGGCCAGCCCAGACTACACAGTGAATTCAAAGCCTGCCTGAACAGCATAAGTGAGACCCTGTCTCAGAAAATACTCATATCCAACAGCAGTTAAATTTTTTTTTTTTTTTTTTTTTTTTTTTGGTCTTTTTGAGACAGGGTCTCAGTATGCAGTTGAAGCTGGCCTTGAGCTCACTTTTGTAGCCCTGGCTGGTCTCGCTTGAACTTGCACTGATCCTCCTGCCTCAGCCTTCCAAGTGCTGGGATTACAGGCTTGCGCCACCATGCCTGGCTCTTAAAATTTAATCTATGGTTAAAAAATAAAAAAAGGAAACTCGGCCACATGAGTCTAACAAATCTAAACAGTTTCAACTACAGAAAGTGCTGGAACCTAGAATAATAAAAGAACTCTTTCCTCCTTACTATATTCTCTAACAGCTGGAATGAACAGCTCTGCTTGTAAAACTAAATGTAAGAGGAACCTTTAAAAATGTCCAGTTTGTATTCTGAAATCTATTTTCTGCAAGCATTCAAACAAAAGTAGCTTGTAATGGCTTTCTGAACTACCATAAGGCAAACAAGTTTGAAATGTATTTAGGATCCACTATCTTTAATTTTTACTTCTTCCTCTCTCCAAGTACAAGGAAATAAGATGCTTCCTTCATTTTATTTGACCACACAAAACTACATAAGTGTTATAACTCAAGTTAAAATGTTTGGTCCTATTAGCAATAGAAAGTCTGTATTCGATTAGAAACTTAAAAACAAAAAAGCAAGCTCCAGTTCATCTCACACAGCACTTTCAGCAAACTGGTGGGTGGGGTAGTTCTAGGTTTATCAAAGCTCTTAAAAAGTTGCTTAGTATAAAACAGTATGTACACTTAAAATCTTAAAGAGGTTAAAAAGAATTAAGATACTTATCCTCTTTGCAGCTTACTACACAGAACCAAAGACTATCAACAACCTGTTACACACTACAGATACCAAAAAATACCAGCTAATCATCTTCTCCCACAAAGGAGCAATGCTGCATCTTCAAAAAGTCCACTATTGTAAGAAAACCAACACTGTTACTCTATGAACACACATTGTATACAGATAAGCTGGTACCAACAGCTTCCAGGACAGACGCAGTTAACAGTGCCATATTTCTAGCAAAGTCTAGTAAGGCTATGCCTGCAAATCATTGACCAAAAATGGTAACAGTGTGTGCAACTTCAGATAGTGACAAAATGTTCTACCTGTTCGCCCGCTGAGAATATTCTTACAGCACAGTGACAGTTTAGTGGAAGAAATATATGTAAACTAAGCAAAAACTCCATTATTTACAATATAGTGAACGCGTTGACTTCAAAATGACTAGGTAACTGAAAAGACTTTCAAACAGCTTTAAAATTTATTGTACTAACAACATCCAACATCATGCCAGCACCCTTGGACTTCAAATTCTCGTGCAGTCCAACTGTTCACAGATAAATAAAAATTTCCAACCCCACAAGGAGGGATCGGACAGAGAAGGGTTAAAAGAGACACTGCCAAGGCTGACGAGCCGGAGTGCTGCTAGAAGCTGATTGCCAGATACGACAAACAAAACGGTGGCAAGGCCACCCGGTTCTTAACTGAGCTAGGGTCCGCCTTCTGGGGTTGTTCAATAAAGGCATTATTTTCCTTACTGATGGAAAGACTTCAAGACGGAAATGCGCACGAGACACCGACAGCTGGCTTTCCCCAGTGGGCGGATACCGAGACCCCCCTACTCGCTCTACAGACCCCGATAGGCTCCCGGTCGGGTGGGACGCTCGGCCGCGGCCTGCAGCACTGGGGCCCAGCGCGGGGGTACTGAGGCCCGGCGCGAGGGTTCAGGAGCCCGGGCGGCGGCCTGGCAGCAGTGGGAGCCGCGGGCTGCCCGGGAACACAGGAGCCCCTCCTCTGCCGAGACCGCCAGGTCCCTCGCCACTGGGTCGTGGCTCCCTCTCTCCCGCACAGCACCGATCCCACGGCGTCCCGAAGTCCCACCGCTCCCAACCGCCTCAGTCAGGGCTCAGGCCTCCTTGCCACTCACCATCTTCGCCCGGGTGGTAGCAGGGACGTAAAGCGTGCAAAACAACCTCGTAAAAAGAGCAGGACCTACAGAACGAGCGCAGAGTCGACGCGGGCCGGCTAGCCTACCAAGGGGGAGGTCGCGCGCCTCGAATAAAAATGCGCCTGCGCACGTCACGCACCGCCCGCCGTTCCTACGCGACGGACCGGCCCGGCAACGCCCCTCCAGAGGACTGCCGGGAGTTCCGACTCTTGGGGCGTCGTTCACCTGCCACGGGTTGAGGAGCGGGCCCGCTTCGCCAGTTCCAGTCTTTGGTGACGCGGATGGGTTCTCCCTCTGCTGCTGGGCAAGGAAGCGCAACTTGAATGGACACCTCCTGACCAGAAAAAAGCAAAGGCTAACAAGAAGAGACCCTGCCCTACCCCCCCGTAGGGGGCGTGGCCACTCAACACCCCTGCTCTGCCATTGCCCATATTTTTTTTTTTTTTTTTTTTTTTTTGTCTTTTTGAGACAGGGTCTCGCTATGCAGTTGAGGCTGGTCCTGAGCTCACTTTTGTAGCCCAGGCTGGTCTCGAACTCGCACCGATCCTCCTGCCTCAGCCTCCCGAGTGCTGGGATTACAGGCGTGAGCCACCACGCCCAGCCTGCCATTGCCCATATTTAGAAACAGCCACCTGGCCAGGTGTGCTTGCCGCTGGGGGCGGGGCCAGCCGGGTTGCAGGCAGGGCGGGACGCGCAGAGGGAGGACAGGGTGGGGAACGCGGCGGCAGTGGCGGCACCTCGGACCCGGCGGCACCCGCATTTTTTTACCTACTTTGGTGCTGTCCCCGCAGCCCGCCGATGATTGGCCAGCGGGGCACCGGGTCTTCGCGTGAGAGAAAAAAAATCTGGACATTTTTCCTCCTTCCCGAGGCTACTGGGCCCGCTCTAGGCACCCTGTGAGTCAGCGCTAATGTCCTGTCTGGAGAACAGGAGCTATTTGTTTATCTTCAGAACCGGCCCAGAAAGAGCCCCGGCACAGGGTGTGGCCAGGGCAGCCGTCGAGCAGCTCCGAGTCTGGGGTTTTCAGCTCCTGAATAGTGTTTTCCTAACGGGCAGGGACACGCTTGTAGGAGCCCAAACGGAAATTTCTGCACTTTGCCAAAGGGTGTTTTTGTGGACAGTAAAGGGAATAGGAAGAGTTTACAACCGGGAAGATTAGTTAACTTGAAGTTGTGTGTAATTTAGGCTGCCAAGAACATAATGGTCTATACAGACACTATTTTAATTCTCCAAACGTGAGGCTTCTGGACAGGATGGCCAGCATGGGGTTTTTGAATGCTTTTTCAATTTTGGGCGCTATTTAAAAGCTGAGTTCTATCTTTTGTTCTGACCACTCAGAGTAGAAACCTAGTTCTCATTACTTTTTATTTTTAAGGCAATAAGGAAGTTGGGTGATGGTAAGCCTTTACTACTGGCTGCAGGTGTTTGGCAGGGACGTGGGAACTACCTGAACAACTTTTTCAAGTCAGGTTTGTATGTTTCCTATTCAGTACAGACGGGGCAAATCCTCAAAATTTGCACTTCTGACATTCCATAGGTGAGTTAATACTACTGGATTTAGATTGCAAGCTGAGGAATTGTGTATCCAACTTTTTTTTTTTTTTTTTCCTCATCGTGTCAAGGGCTCGGAGGCTTCCTGGAACTGAAGGCTTCCTTTCCAGTCCAAAACTGAAGCGTGTTCAATTAGGGACACGTGTCAGCATGCCGCCCCCTCTGGTTTGTGCAGTTCTGCCCTGTCACCAGTTATGCCCCAACATAAGAACTGAATCTTGTTACGTGCTTGCTTAAGATTTTCTGTGGTTTGTCCCAGCATCCTCAGAAAGTCAGCATGACTTTTCTACCTCTGGCACTAGCCTGTCTTTCCTGCCAGATCACCTCATCTGCCACATCTTGTGAAGTATATACTGTTCTTCTAAGCAGAACTTCTCATTCTAGGACCCTTCCTGCTCCTTCTGACTGCCACAGTCATTTGTGTCACCACTTCCCAAGGCCACAGTTCACTTCTAAATCTTAGAATTAATATCACCTGGGGATTTTGCTAAAATGCAATTAAGTAAAAGTTGGCGCTTCAGATTCCACTGTGCAGTGCAGATGCTGCTGGTCCTCAGAGCACATTTGGAATATTCAGCTTTTGTTGAATTTTGGGTACTGCTAATGTAGCTCTGTTGGCTGTACAGTATTTGCCACTGCTGTACTGCTAGATTGGGCTGGTGGTTCATTGTCTAAAGACACTTTGGTTCCATTTACATGAACGAGGCCAATCCTTCATATGTCATAACTATTTACAGATGTTCAGTGCATCAGTATCTGGAGATGTTCTTGGATTTATCAGGCAAGCTTGTGTGCCAGTTCACTGTGGCCTGAGATGAGCTCTTTCCTGAAGGTTCCATTGAACCTCAGCCGCTCCACTTAGAGCCAGCTGTCCTAGACAGTCTCATTCCTTTGCACAGAGAAAATGGTTTTAACATAATGCCAGAGGCTGAGTGTTTATGTGCTTCCCCAAAATGTTGAAACCTGATCTCCAGTGTGATGGTATTTGGAGGTGGCCCTTCGGGAGCGATCAGGTCTTAAGAACAGAGGCCCCATGCTTTGCATCAGTGCCCTCAACCCAGAGACTCCTCTGCCTCTCCCACCATTGAATGAACACACAGGACCAATGTTTCTAGTCAGGTCATGCTTCTTTTTTTTTTAAAATCTTTTATTTATGTGGTACAGGGTCTTGCCACACAGCTTGGACTAGTAGTGATCCTCCTGTCTCAGCCTCTGCAGTGCTGGGATTACAGGTGTGTGCCACTGCACCTGGTTTTGGGGCTGGCATGGTGCACCCAGGATAATGTGGCTGGCACAGCATGCAGTACCAGAGATTTAACTCAGGACTTTGTTTTTACTAGGCAGGTGCTTAGACCACCGAGCTATCTCCCCAGAGTCCTGCTTCTTTTAAACACACTGAATCTGGGAAAAATAACTCTCAGCCTGGTAGAGGCCAAATGTGTTGAGTTTCTGTCTCCTGAATATTGAAGAATGGGTTTCAGAGACCAGGCTGAAGAGTAGAGAAGGTTTACTGAGACAAAACTCTTGAGAGAGAGGAGGGGTCCCAGAAGTGGGTGGCTCTGAAAATGGATGGCCCCAGAGGTGCTTTCACTGAAAATGTTCTGTAGAGTAAAATCACAAGATAGGTGGGTCAAACTATAAGTGGTAGGATCACAAGTATAGCATATAGCTAATATTGATTGAATGGGGAAGTGAGGCACATAGCAAGAGTGTATGGTGAGCATTGTTAACTTTAGTTTAGCTTCTAACATAGGAAAATAAAAGGCTTTGGGGGGGGAATGGTGGGAGGAGGGATCTAGATGCTCTGGTCACCCAGAGGTCTAATGCCAATCTAGACTTAATGGACTGGGTGCTGCTAATTACAGCATACTCTCAAATTGCTATTTATCCCTTTGGGAGACTCGAAGGCCAGGCCATTTCATCTCAGTGTTGAGGCCTGATCTCCTTTGTTGACATCAGCTGCAGTTTTGATGAATTTTCATCTGCTCCAACTCCCTTAAGGGCTTATCCCTGTCTGACTGCCTATTAATTTCTACCTATCTTAGCTGTCGTGCCAGCCTCCAGAACAATAGAAATGAATCTGTTGTCTCTACAAAACCACAGTCTGCGTGGCATTGTGTTATAGTAGCCCAGGCAGATTACAGCATATGAAGTCCCTCCTTGAATGGGTGTGCTCCATTTCCTAGTTAGAGGGCACTTTGCAAATACAGTACTTGTTCTGTACTGTATTTGCAAAATGTACTAGCACTTTTATTTCAAGCCATTAATAGGAGTGGCAGGGAAGAATACATTCACTTGGAGTAGACTGCAGAAACATGAGGATTAATAGTCCGTAAAAAGCTCCTTTGTCAGGGGTAAAACCCATCACAAGGGAGCATACAAAAAACTGTTTTGAATCTTTCTCCTGCCTTCTCACAAGTTCCTCTGTATCTCTTACCCTTATTTATCTCTTTAGTATTTATAAAATAATTTTAGTGGGCATGGTGTTACACACCTATGATCCCAATACTCAGGAAGCTGAGCAGGAAGATTGTTGCAAGATTAAGACCAGCCTGAGCTGGGCGTGGTGGTGCACGCCTGTAATCCCAGCACTTGGGAGGCTGAGGCAGGAGGATCAGTGCGAGTTTGAGACCAGCCTGGGCTACAAAAGTGAGCTCAAGGCCAGCCTGAACTGCACAGTGAGACCCTGTCTCAAAAAGACAAAAAAAAAAAAAAAAAAAAAAAAAAAAAAAAAAAAAAAAAAAGACCAGCCTGGGCTACAAAGTGAGTTCAATGACAGCCTGAACTGCCTAAGAAAACCCTGTTTCAAAATAATAACTTAGTGATGTAATAGTACAATAAAGGGAGGTCCCTGGAACACCAGCTCCCTTTTGCATAATCTCAGGGCCCTCCTCAAGGTAAAGACTGGTACTGATTCTGCATCTGGCCTGCAGAGAAGAATACCTTGTGTGTGTATTTTCCTTTTTTGGTATTTTGTATAATGGTTTTATGCTGTGTGTAGCCATTAATGATTATCTCAGTGACCTGCCTCAATAAATGATTCTGTAATATAATTTCTGTAAAGCATGACTATCTGCTTATTTAACCTTAGCCCTACTGATAGCAATTTCTGTTTTTTGCAAAGCATGACTGTCACAGTATCTCATCATGACCTGCCTCTTTGCCCATATAAACAGGTACACTTCTTAGATAGGGACAAATAAGGGAAATCAGGTACTTGGTTCAAGACTAACCAAGAGTTCCATTCCCAGTACAAAAAAAAAAAAAAAGCTAATGAGCTCAAGCCCTTCACAAGTGTCTGTGGGAATAGTATACCATAAAATAAGACAATATACTTAGATCCCTAAGGCACTCGGTTGAATGACCAAGCCAAAACAATCGGTAGGCCTGCATGTTGAGACTAGTTGCATTTTTAAAGATGGTCTTTATTATACAAACTTCAAAATAGTGGTTTGAATTGTTAAGTTTGATATGGTAAAGTTCATTTCACTTAGGATCCCTGAGGTCACTTCCTATTTGGAAATGGCTACTGGAGATCCAGCTATCCCTTCCCCAGTCTGGGCAGTGAGAAGGAGGCCAAGGTAAAAAGGGCACTCCTGCTTTTCAGGAAAATTTCCAGAAGTATCAGAGCATTTTACCTTTTATCTCATTGACCAGAACTTAGTCACATGTGAAATTTGGTCTGTTTCCTGACTAGCATTATGCTCAAAGAAATTGGGAGCTGGAGGTTATTAAGAAGGGAAAATAGATATTGGGAGATGACTCGTGGCAAAACACCCTCCCCCATAGGTAGTTACTACTGCTGTCTCATTCCACAGACAGGAAAGGTGCAGAGACACTCATCCAGGCCCAGAGGAATAGGCAGTGTGTAACAAGCCCCTAACAGATGAGGAAAGTGCCAGATGTGGCCTCAGTGTGGCAGAGGGTCTGCTAGAAGACAAGCAGAGTCTGCAGAGATCCCCACTTATAATTCTCTCCTTACTGCCCAATCCTAGTCCTGTGAGCCTGGCAGCCCCAAGGCCTGGTATCCAGCAGTTACTTTAGGAAAAGACAGCCTATTAAGTTGTCTTGGTGGGCACCACTAGTGGTTTTGCTTAGTCTTTGAAGGCGTGTAGCTGTCCACACTTCCAGAAGGTTAATGATTTAGCAGCTCTGTGCTTTGCACAGGTCAGTGGTTTCTTGAGGAAAACCACAAGGAAATGGAGCAAGAAATGAGAGAATGACATTGAGCAGTGGTTCTTCATCCCTCCTGGGTGGTGAGTTCCCTTTGAGATGCTAATGAGAAGTCCAAGCCAGAAAGTGTCTGTGCCTTCCTCTCCAGGGACTCCTGAAGCCAGGTGTTAAACTTGATGTTTAAGGGGAAAGTTTAAAAGGGAAACTCAGGCCAGGAACAATTGAACACTCCTACAGTTCCTCAAGCACAGATGCATGCCTACCACCAAGAGCAGAGTTGCTATCACGCTGCTAGTCCTCAGAAACAGAACCTTCCAGGCCGTTACAATGAAGGTTATTGTGTCCATTTATCCAACAGTCTTTCTTGGAGCTCTGTGTGCTGTCTTCCCATTCTATACAAGTGTACTACATTCTTCCTGCACTTTTGATCTGGCTGCCATCTGAAGAAAAATGAGCCACGCAACACTGAGAAAGGGACAAATAAGGAAGTGGAGTGTTTAGTTTAGGAAAGACTAACCAAATTCAGAACCCCTCAGGACGCTGAGCAGCTCTGGCACTGGTGCTGTTCCAGATCTCACAGTCAGACTAGGAGTGAAGTGAGTAGTGTCAGTCATAGCATGATCACCCATAAAACAAGATGGAAGTACTTGCAGGAAAAACCTGAGAGAGGTGTTTCCATGGGGGTAGGAACAGGAGGAGAGGAACAGCATGTCACAGCCACAGAACGGAAGTAGTGGCTTTAGTGGGGACCCATCCCCACTCCAACCTGGCCTTCTGCCCTCTACTCTCTGCCACTGCTGCCATAGCACAGGAAAACCACAGACCTTCCAGGGACCACTGGCTGGTGTCCAGCCTGCCCAGACATCTTCTGGAGTAGCCTCTGGCTTGAGGACTCAGTGATTAGAGCCCAGAAGTGGGTAGACCATGGGCAGGAAGTCATCTTCAAGGTTGGAGGCCTCCTGGCTGAGGTGAGGTTGAGCCTGGGCTCCAGCTTTGGTGGACCCCATGTGTGTCCCCCTGCCCCACCAAGCTTTCTTGGAGCAGCACCTTTCCCAAGAGCCTGCTCAAGCCTAGCAGGTGGAAGATGTTAAGACACTTAAGTGCAGACAGACAATAAAACATTGGAGAAATCTACACGCTGTAAAAGACAGGGACAGACGCAAGCAGAAAGAGAAAGAAGATAAGAAATCACCAGGGGCAGGGTAAATATTTTCAGAAAACAAAGGGAAAATGTTAGGAACAAGCAGTTGTTAAAAAAAAAAAAATGGAGATGTTAGGAATATGAACGGCTGTAGAGCTAAAACAGTCAGTGGATGAGCTGGGAAACAGATTACATATACCTTGAAGAGGGATGAGAGCTGAGAGATCAGTCCAGGAGTCAGAGATGCAGAGAGTTAGAAAATGGGTCAGTGCATGGGGGATAAAGGGAGAAGGCCCAGTCTGTGAGGGGCACCCAGGACAGTGGAATTGGCAAAGCAAGGGAAGGAAGTGTTTGGGAAAATAGGCTCTGAACCTGCTGCTGCTTTTAAGTTTTTGTTTGTTGCGGCAAGGGCTCACTGTAGTTCAGGCTGGCCTTTTTTTTTTTTTTTTTGTCTTTTTGAGACAGGGTCTCACTATGCAGTTGAGGCTGGCCTTGAGCTCACTTTTGTAGCCCAGGTTGGTCTCGAACTCGCACCAATCCTCCTGCCTCAGCCTCCCGAGTGCTGGGATTACAGGCATGAGCCACCACACCCGGCTCAGGCTGGCCTTTAAATCATGGCAGTCTTCCTGCCTCAGCCTGCTATATGCTGGGATTCCAGATGTGTATCACTGTACCCGGCAGCTTTTTAGAGAGTAATTACCGAGCTCTTTATATCAACAGCTGTGCCTGCCATATGCCTGCACTACTTAGAGCTATATGTGAGACAAAAGTCCAGCTGTCCCATTTAGCAGTTTTTTTTCCCCCTGGTACTGGGGATTGAACTTGTGCTTGCCAGGCGAGTGCCTATGCCATTGAGCTATCTCCTCGGCCAAGCTGTCTCAGACTTAAACCTTAGTGTCCCAGATAGACAACTCAGCAAAAAGTATAGGGTTGTGAAGAGTAAGTGCTGCTGACAATAAAACTGGGTGATGAGAAACAGTTACTGGAGGTAAGGAGAGCACTACTAAAGTGCTGAAGTCAGGCATAACGGCACATGGCCATAATCCCAGCACTCAGGAGGCTGAGGCAAGAGTTCACCAGGAGTTTGAGGCCAGTCTGGGCTACATAGCGAGACCCTGTCTGAAAAATTAATTAATTAATTAATTAATAATAGTGACTATCCAGAGAAGTCATTGGAAAGGTAGAATTTAATCTGAGACTAAAATACTGGGAAAGAAATCTGTAGAAAGATCTGGAAGGGGGCCCGGTGGGATGGCTCAGTGGTCTAAAGCGCCTGCTTGGAAAAGCTTGGGCAACTTCAGGGACCGCGGTTCGATCCCTGGCACCACATGCTGCGCCAGCCCTGCCCTTGGGGCGGGCTGAGCCGGCCATAAAAATGAGTGAATAAAGAAACAAAGGTTCTGAAACAAGAAAAAAATAAATAAAAATTAAAAAAAAAAAAAGAAAGATCTGAAGGACTAGCACTCCAGGTAGGCAAAATTAGCTTCTCTGAACAAAGGAAAGCCAGTAGCCAGGGCCTGAGGAGCCAGAGAGGCTAACCTTCATGCTAAACATATATATATATATATATATATATATATATATATACTTTTTTTTTTTTTTCAGAACTGGGGTTCAAACTCGAGACCTTGCACTTGCCAGGCAGGCACTTGTGCCATGGCACTATCTCCCCAGCCCCATATTAAACATATTTATAGTTCTTATTATTTTCTATTATACTAGGCTTAGCAGTTTTGTATGGACAATATCTAACTATTTTGACCTGCAAAAATAACTCTGTGGCTCAGTCTAATTCATGCAAACTACACAGGAGCCTAAGCAGCCTAATCTTTAAAAATTAAAAAATATATGTATATATTTATTTATTTAAAAAGGATTATTTCTGTCATTCTATCTTCTATTATTTTGTTATGTCTTTTTTTGCTTTTTTTTTTTTTCTGAAACGGGATTGAACTCAGGCCCTACTGAGCCATCTCCCCAGCCCCTGTTCCGATGTTGTGAGATAGGCTCTCACTTTGTATCCCAGGCCGGCCTCAAACTCAGTGATCCTCCTGTCTCAGCCACCTGAGTGCTAGGATTATAAACATGTACTACCATGCCTGGCATCCTCTATTATTATCACCTGTGAAAAAGGAGTCACGTGATTCTATATAAACAGTGTGTGACTGGGGGCAAAACAAAGTACGGTGCTCATATCCCCCTCGGGTGCCTCAGTGTTTCCTGAGCTCCTTCTGGGTGCTGCCTGCAGCCATGTTCTACAGGGACCAGGAAGGTGAGTGAGTCCCAGGCCCTGCCACAAGGGATCACTCTCCAGACTTCTCAGGACCCTAGCTGATGGGGCCGTTTGAACCAGAGAGGTGCACTGGGCTTTTGGTAGGGGAAGGAAGTAGGTCTGTGACCAACAGGGCTTCTTCCTTGTGTTGGCCAGTATGGATATGGAGAGCTGGCCGCAGCCCCACTCCACTGGGAGGAAGAGAACAGCCAACAATCTTAGCAAAAAGTGAGGCTCCTGTGGGCCGAGATGCACAGGGAAGATAAAGAAAAGTGGATGTTGCTTGGCTTGTTTGCCCTCACTGGCTGGTTTTGCCTTCTGGGCATGGGAGGAGGCTGCTGAATGATGATTCAACCTAAGAAGCCCAGCTCTTCCCAGGAGGGAATTTAGGGTGACAGTCGAGGGTGACTCCGCCAGAAATAGTCAAGGGTGGCAGCTGTGGTGTGAAAAACTCCAGTAGCTTTTAGTGCAACTGTTTTGCTGTTACCACCACAACGCCAGTTATTTCTATCACCACTCCACAGTGAGGTCTTTGAGTGCCTGGGGGGGCCGCTGCTTCAGGTCTTACTGGGTGACTTCTGCAGGATCTCTGAGGAGTCCCTGAGGGTCTGATATGTATGTGTCGTAGGGTGAGGCTCTGTGGGAGAACATGTGCCTAGCATGTGTGAGGCCTGGCCCTCATTCCCAACATATATGCACGCATACGTGCACACACATGCTTAACTAATGAAAAAAAAAGATTTATTGAATACTTAGCAATTTGTGGAGTGTTATGTTCTAGACCTGCTCAGGCAAGCCCTTGAATGTTGGTATATAATCAGTAGGGAATAAGTTCTAGACACAGGGCTTGTATTTAAAATAATAATAATTGCTACAGTAGTTCAGAGAGTGGAGGAGTGGGTTTTCCTTGGCTCCCCCGACTAGGCGGCTGCAGCCTTGGCCCTGCATCCATACCATGGCACACACATGAGAGGCCTGGGTCACATCTTACAATCCACCATACACCATAATTTTTTAGTTTTTATTTTTTTTAGCCCAGTACGGGTGGTCAGGGAATTCAGGTCCAGTCATCATGAGGTGGAGCCCTTGCTAGACTTTCCATGCTGGCAGTGGCAGGAATCACTTGCCCATTTTATGCCCATCCTGTGGAAACCCTTCCCTCTTACCCTGGAGCCAGTGAGTCACTTCCTCCCATCAGCTTCTCTGCTTCCTTCCTGGGCCAACTAGAGCCGGGCCCTCCCTGGAGGACTTGGGGTCACTGGGGGTAGGAAGGGGCTCCCCTAGACAGAAGAGGAGGGAGAGTCCCTGTTCCCTGACCCAGCCAAGTGTTGGATTCTAGGCTCACCCCTTTTTCCTTTTCATCCGCAACCACTCTAGGCCAGAAACTCCCATAGAAGGTGCAGCTGCTTACGGGCTTCATCTATGACTCATGGAAATTTCTCGAATGATAAACATTGGCTAGGCAAGAGCCTGACCTAAGAAACACTCTGCCAGACCAGATGCCATGGTTACAAGGGACAAGAAAAGCGTATTCAACAAAGAAACTGCAAATCGGCTTCCAGACTTTCAGAGCAAAAGGAGAAGTAAGTGAGGCCGGGATCTGAGTTGCCCTTTCTGGCTCTGCCTCAGCTTTCCTGTGATTTTCCAGAGGCCAGAAAATTCCTTAGCTGGCTGCAGTGTCTTCCAGGCTGGAGACAATGTAAACAGGGCAGGGGTATACTTAGCACATGCTCTTTGGGGCAAATACAAGGAGAGTCCCTTACCAAGCCTAAACCTGTAAAAATTAATGAGGGCTAAAAATGAAAGTATTTTCTCCTTGGGAAAAGAGTAGATATTTTCCTTGTGGAGTAGGAGATATTTTCCTCTCATGGAGAAGAAGCTGGGAGTCCAGCGAGGTGTTAAGGATCTGGAATCTTATTTTAGGGAAAAGCTGGGACATGGTCCGTAAATGCTGTCAGAGTCCTCCTGAATCAGGTTTTCCTTCTTCAGGGGATGCAGTCAACGTGACTTTAAGCTTCCTATCAGCTAGCTTTATTTTCTAGAGAAAATATGATGTACTGATCATCATACACAGTGAAAAAGCTGGCCACATTCTCTTTCAGTGTGAATAATCCTTAAGGAACACTAGTCAGGAGCGGCTTCAGTCTGCCTGCAGTTGGTTTATCTCGTCTGAATGCAACTGGTCAACTGAGTGGCATTAAATGATTAGCGGTGTGCTTTAGGATTGTGTGCCTATGTGCGTTTCACGCACACACGCACACACACACACACACACACTAGTTTAGAGTCATGATAAGCCCTTCAAAGGTAAGAAGGATTAATAATAAAATGGAATGAGAAAAGTCTCAGGCCACAATTCTTCTTTAATTCTTCAATTTTTAATATTTATTTAGGGGGCTACTGGGATGGGAATCAGGGCCTTCTGTGTACTAGGCAAGCATGGTACCACAGAGCTATATCCCTGGCATTTTTTTTTTTTTTTCTGCAAATGGAACAGAGGACCTTGTACTTCCCAGGCAGGCACTGTGGTGCTGAGCTACCTCCCCAGGCAGAATATTTAGCTTACTCGTCATCTCAAGCATCTGTCATTTGTGTCTGAGATGGAGTCTCCCTTAGTGCAGGCTGACTTTGCCCTTACTAAGCCAAGGCTGGCCTTGAACTTAGGGTGATTGCCCTAGGTTCCCAGCCTCCTGTGGGCTGGGAATACAGGTGTGCTCCATTATGTCCAGTCTCTCCTGTCTTCACAAGGGAGAGCATTCACAGTCCTATCCTGACTACTTAGTTACACACAACACTGAATTGTTAACTGTGACCATCCTGTGTGGGTGTGGGCACCAGGGCTTCCTCCTCCCTTTCCTGTGCCGTTTTGCACTCATTGACCACACTCCCCACTTGCCCCTGCTATCTACCCACAATGCTACTCTAATTCCCATGAGATCTGCTATTTGGATCCCACAGACCAGCATGAGCAACCCTGTGGCATTTGTTCTTCTGTGTCCAGCTACAGTGCTGTACTCTGAGTGACCCAGCTATAGGGGCCAGACGCCCAAGGTTTTTTGTCCATGTGCTAGGCTGTGCCAGTGACACTCCCTCAACCACTCAAGGTCCTGAGATCTTTGGAGATGGTTGGGAACCTTGGGGACAGATCAAGACCCTGGAGGGAGGCTGGAGACAGCGACAAGGGTGGACCACTCCCAGGCTCCTGCAGAGAAGTGCTCACGTGGGAAGGGCCTGGCAAATGGACCCCTCTGGGGAGGTGGGCTTGGGTTTCTTCAGGCACAGAGAATGTCAGTGCCAGGTAAATTGGGTGAGGCACTTGGGCCAGCCACACTCACCTGGAAGCAGGATAGACTCCCTGAGTGCTGGGCTCCTCAGCTCCTTCCCTGGGCTGCTGACTCATTTTATATTAATCAGCAGTGCAACCTGATGGGATCAAGGAGCAGTAGCAGGAGTGTCCCTGCAGGTAGTCAAGGTGACAACGGCAGCCTCCAGGCAGCGGTTGGGATGGCTTTGGCCAGAATCCCACACTGCTGCCAAGGCAGAGTGCTTGGTTCCAGCCAGGACATGACTGGGCCTGGGCTGTGCTGAAGAATCATTTCTAAGTCATCTTGGTCCTTGTTTCTCTGGTTATGAAAATGTACAGCTGTGTGGGGAGGCTCCTGCCTGTAATCTGAGCCTGGGAGGCTGAGGCAGGAGGCTCACCCATTCAGAGCTAGCCTGAGCATCATGATGAGACTGCCTCAAAATAAAATTTTTAAAAAGGGCTGGGAATGTAGCTCAGGGGTAGAGCCCTTCCCTAACATGTGTGAGACCCTTGGTTCAACTCAACACTGAGAACAGAAGCAAAAGCCACATAGGCTTATAGGGGAAAGCTGAAAATACCATCTTTTTATCTAATGATATAATAAGTGTTTTATGTATGTGGGGTTGTTTGTTTTTGCTTTTTGAGACAGTCTCCCTGTATAGTTCTGGCTGACTTTGAACTCACTATGTAGCCCAAGTTGGCCTCAAACTTGCAGCAATCTTCCTGCCTCAGCCTCCAGAGTGTTGGGATTATAGGCATGTACCACCACACCCAGAGGTAAAAGTGGTCTTTATATAAAAAATGAGCTGTACACATTATTGGGGGACACTTCTTATTTAAAAAAAGCAGAACTCGAGCCAGGCGTGGTGGCGCACGCCTGTAATCCCAGCACTCAGGAGGCTGAGGCAGGAGGATCGGTGTGAGTTCGAGACCACCCTGGGCTACAAAAGTGAGCTCAAGGCCAGCCTGAACTGCATAGTGAGACCCTGTCTCAAAAAGACAAAAAAAAAAAAAAGCAGAACTCCATATAGAAAAAACTTCACGTCATGATCTTCAAATGATTTCCTCCACCCCAATTAAATCTTACTACTGTTTGATATGTACAGAGCAAAGCCTAGACTGTTTCCTTCCTGGCTTTGTTTTGTTCATTTGTACATACACATGCACATATACACATGTACACTAGATGGTTGTTTGGGTCATGGGTGGGTGGATGGATGGATGGATGGATGGATGGATGAATGGATGGATAGACGATAGATTGACCTTGAGTTCTGGAGTCATTTCTTATTGTCTTAGTTACGTTTCTGCTCAGTGCACCTGGGGGCAGGGCTGGCGCGGTATGTGGTGCCGGAGATTGAACCCTGGTCCCTGTGCTTGCCCTCTGAGCTATCTTGCCAGCCTAAAGTTCTGTTTTTTAAAAATCCTGGTGGTATTTGGTTGCAACTGTATTGTTTTTCATAATTAATTTGTGAGGAATCTGTATATTTATGATATTAGCTCTTGCTATGAATATAGCAAGCTTCTTGTTTAGGTCTTATTTTGGGGGCCTCACTAAAGCTTTATACTCACTCTCTATCTATCTATTCCTCCCGCTCCTGGTACCAGGGATTGAACTCTGGACCTTGTACTTGCCAGGCAGGCACTTATGCTGCTGAGCTATCCCCCCAGCCTTTTCCCATGTATAGCCTGGGAATTAGTTTAAGGTATTTTGTGCTTTTATTCATTATATTTTATAATTAATTCTTCCTTGGGTTAAGGTATGTGCCTGATTTTTATAAATTAGTTTTATAACTTGTCACCTTCCTAAATCCTCACCAGTTCTTTTTTTTAAAAAGAAATTTTTATTTTATTTATTATTATTTTTCTTGTTTCAGAACCTTTGTTTGTTTATTCACTCATTTTTATGGCCGGCTCAACCCACCCCGAGGGCAGGGCTGGTGCAGCATGTGGTGCCGGGGATCGAACCGCGGTCCCTGAAGCTGCCCAAGCTTCCCAAGCAGGTGCCTTTAGACCACTGAGCCATCCCGCTGGGCCCCCCCACCAGTTCTAATGCTTTTTCATTCAAGCACTTATTCTACTGAGCTATCTCCCTGACCCTCTAAAACTTCTGCTCTAAATTTTCTTAGATGTTTTGAGTAGTGTCATAGAAGCCATGCGCCGTGACAATTCTCTTTCTCTGCCTTGAATTCTTACGCCTAAACCCTGATTCTGATATTCATATGGATTGGGTTTGATGCAGGATGCTACTGAGGATAAGACAGCAGGCATCCTTACCTTGTTCCCTGCTCAGGAGGAAAACTAGCCAGTGTCTTACCGTCCCTGTTGTCCTCTGCATCAGCCTGTGGCAGTTAATCCTTTAGTAAGACAGAGAGGATTTTTATCCTGTTTTTCTAAAAGCTTTCATCCCTAGAGGGTATTTGGCTTTATAAATATTTTGGAGAAAAAAAAAAAATATTTTGGAGATGCCATGGGAGTTTTCCCTCTTTAATTTGCTAATAAGTAAAGGAAGTGAGTGGATTTCTAATGTTCTGCCAGAGGGTGTGAGCTCCTGGCCTATTAGTCATTTGCTCGGATTCTTTACATTTATTTTCAGAATGAGATAGGCCAGTGTTTTGTTTCGGTTTTATGTTTGTGATATCCAGGGGCCCTTTTAGCTCAAAGATAAAGAATGAGTTGGGCCTATTTCCTCCTTTTTCTTTGTTCAAAACTCATTATAAAGGTGAAACTTAGCTTCATGATAAAGCTTTGATGACACTAGCCTAAAATGCAACCATTTGTTTTGACTGGATTTAAACGTAAACCCAATTTGATTTAACCTTACACTAACTTTAATATCTTCATCTAGGGGTATTATTTTACTCAAGTTATCTGTTTTTAGAGTCAACATGTCTTTTTTTTCTGGAAAATCACACTGTAGATTTTAGTTTGGGGGAATAATTCTGTACATGGTATTTACTATTCCCTCGTACTAAAAACATTTCACCTTAGCTGTAGTCTTCTTAGCTTTTTTACCAAATATAATTAAATTATAACTCCTCTTGTTTAGTCTTACATCATAAATATATATGTATTTATTTTAAAGCCAGTCTTTTCAAATATAACTATTATTATTATTATTAGACAGGGTCTCACTATGTAGTCCAGGGTGACCTGGACTGACTATATAGCTTACGTTGACTTCAAACTCACAGTAGTCCTCTTGCCTCAGCCTTCCAAGTGCTGGGGTTATAGTCATATGCGAACACACCTGGATAAAGATCCCAATTTTAGCTGATACAAGATCTCTATTTAAAATCAAAGAGGTAGCCAGGCATGATGGAACACATTTGTTATCTCAGCACTATAGGAGGCTGAGTCAGGAAGATCATAAATCTGAACCAACCCTGGGCAACTAAGTGAGTCAAAAAGACCCTATCCACTGGGCATGGTGACACATACCTATAATCCCAACACTTAGGGGCAGAGGCACGAAGATTACCATAAATTCAAGACCAGCCTGGACTAGATGGTGAGACCTTATCTCAAAACAGATAACCCAAAACCCTATCTCAAAATAAGAAAAGAAAACATAAGTAAAGAAATTCTAGATTCAATTCTTAGTACCACTAAGAAAGAACCTCAGAGGCATTGATGATTAACCTATCTAAAATAGCTTTCTGGGGGCTGGGGAGATAGCTCCGAGGCACAAGTGCCTGCTGGGCAAGTGCAAGGTCGTGAGTTCAAACCCTGGTCCCACACACACAAAAAATAAATAAATAAAAATAAAATAGCTTTCTGTCCCTCCCACTTTCTATTTTTTTTTGCATTATACATTTTTTTTTTTTTTTTTTTTTTTTTTTT